>CM062819.1:439645160-439888552 GCA_031772625.1 Pinus tabuliformis
TTATTTCCTGTGTTTTATTTCTTCTTGCATGTCTGAGATTTTTGTTCTAAATTGTGAATTAATGTCCACAGAGTAGTAGAGTAAGCTTTTGTCTTGTGGTTTTGATTAAAACTTCATGAGTAGTTGCAAATCTACAACGTAATTTCTACATGGTATCAGAGTTCGATTCACATTAGAGCAGGAAATTTGAAGTTGTATCTTAGAGGTTCGAATTTGAAGATCAATGTAGCATGATTTCTTCAGAGTTGAGAAGATGGTCTTCAATGGACTAAGGCTAGAGTATGCCTTGGAAGACACCTCTAATTTTGTTGCATGGAAGGATCACATGGAGGCGATATTGGATGAAAATGGATTGCTAGAATACATCAAGTCAGATGTTGCAAAACCACAAGCATCTGATGCCCAGAACCTTGCTTAGTGGAAGAAAGATGTAGCCAAGGCAAGGAGAATAATCTTGGAGGGAGTACAAAATCATATTGTTTCGTACCTCCATATAAAAGAAACTTTGTTCGCGATGTGGAAAGCACTGACATAATTGTTTGAGAATAGTAGTGACCACAAGAAGTTGGCGCTCAAGGATAAACTTCGAAGTATCAAGATGCAGAAGAATGACACAATTTCGCAGTATCTGAGCAAGTTAACATAGTGTCGTGATGAACTTGGCTTGGTTGGTGTTAATGTACTTGAAGAAGAATTGGTAAGCCTGACCCTTTTGGGCCTTCCCAAGAGCTCGCATAACTATCAAGATTTGGTGAACGGGAGGGAGAAATTACCAAATTGGGAGTGCTTATGGTTTGATTTAGCACAAGAGCAAATTAAGCAGAATACCAGAGATGGGACCTCATCCAAAGAAGAGGAAGAGGAATTTTCTCTAGTCAGCAAAGGAATGAATAAAGGCCAATGGAAAGTAGTCCCAAGGTGAGGCCGAATCCAGCCAAGAGGGAAAGAAAAAAGATTTTTCGAAAATTAAATGCTTCAATTGTCATGAATTCGGGCACTATGCTACTAAGTGTCCACACAAAAAGTCTAGCAAGGAGTCTGCAGTAGCACAAATAGGTGAAGCTTTGGCTTCACAATTTGAGCTAGATTTCACCCTTATCACATGCATGGCCAACACTGTGATGGGGAGTGTGTGGTACTTGGATTCAGGTGCCTCATTCCACATGACTGGGTGTAGAGAGTTTTTCAGTGACCTGGAGGAGAAAGATCTCCAGATGAATATTGAGTTTAAAGAAGATGGAAGGTACAATGTGATCGAGATTGGTACAACCACCTTTCAGAGGGAGACGAGGTCCCCTCTCAGACTCAAGGATGTCATGTTCGTTCCAGGGCTAAAGAAAAATCCCATCTCTGTAGTAGTTTTGGAAGATTGTGGTTATGATGTGATCTTCAATAAAGGAAAGGTATTCCCTAAGACACATAGCCACAGGACAGGTGAAGTAGATTAGGGTTTGAGTCAAGAACCTATATTCACTTGAGGTAGAAGACGCATGCACAACCTTGAGGAGAAAGGCAAAAATTAGAGATATGGTGGTTGAGAGGGAGCATGTTAGACCTCTCAACATGCAGCCTCAGAAGCCTCAGGAAGTTGTAGAGCAACCACAAATGGAGAGGTTGAGAGGAGGAAGTGTGGAGACATCCACTAAAGCAAATACCTATAGTAAGGGGACAATTCGAGTCAAGTGGGGGGAGGGAGAACATGCAACTATACCTCTAGGAGTGAGGTGGAGCGATGTAGATCCTTAGTCCAATTGCAGAAATTTGGGCCAGGTCCATTGAGGCATTCTCCTCATGGATCATTACCTTGCTACGAGGGCCCACAATATTCAGTAATAGGAGGATCAGTGTCAGTCAAATACTGAGGACTGTAGAGGAGTGTTGACAACAGAGCAAGAGGCTCAGTATCAGAGACAACAACAACACATTTTTCCTAGCAGACAGTTGCAGACACATTTGATTCATTTTTTTTGGATGCTTCTAAGTTGCAATAGCGGCAACAACAAAGAGAGGTGTTGCATGCAGTACATTCCACGAGTGCAGGATAGGGGTGGTTGATAATCCCTCTATCGCTGAGAGGGAGTGTTGAAAATGTAGCAAGGAAGTCTCAATTTTGATTTTTCCTTAATCAAATTGAGGAAATTCAAAATTCCACATTAGTAGATAGCTTGGAGGACTTAACTGAGGTGACATGGCTCTTGTCACTCAATTATGAACACTCAATTTGAGTTAATGAGTTGAAGTTCAGTTTGCTTGTGTTGATTCCTAAAAATAGGAGTCTAGCTCAGTTAATTCGAGTTAAGGGCATGAATTTCAGTTGTATGTAGTGATTCCTAATTCTAGGAGCCTAGGTTGAGTTAATTTCAGTTGTAACGAGTTAAACTAGTTCTAACTGTTAATAGAACTAGTTGGTGTCCAATTAAGTAGTGGGACATTAGTCTAACTCAAAGATCATCTAGTTAATTGATCAATCAACTAATAATTAGCTCATGCATGGAAAGAATATGATTTTCCTAGTTGTGGTGGAGTTTCCAAGGCAATTAACCAATAATTGTAAACTACTTGAGTGTACAGGTGTTGCATGAGGTCAGGTGATCAACCCTGAGGAATTGTGCAAGCATTTTGGAGGAAATTTATAATTAATAGGGGCCTATTTCCTCAAGAATTGTGCAAGAAAATAGGGGCTCAAGTAGAGGCCTTCAGTGAGCAGAGAGATAGGTTGTGCACTTGCAGGGTGAGCTCATTTGAGTAAAGAAATTGTAATACATCTCTATTCATTTGATTAATGCAAGCGGGAATTGGGGTTTTTAGCAGATTGCTTTCCCAGATAAAAATACTTGTTGCATGTGTGTTATTTCTTCTTGCATGTCTGAGATTTTTGTTCTAAATTGTGAATAAATGTCCGCATAGTAGTAGGTTTGTGTCTTGTGATTTTGATTAAAAATTTATGAGCAGTTGCAAATATACAACCTAATTTCTACAATCTATGCGTAATTATTTGTTCCTTGTTCAAAACCAACTTTCATTCTAAAAAAATGGTGTTGGGAAAAATGAAGAACTACTCCTCCCCCTCTACTTCCTTCAATAGAAGCAATCCCATCAAAATATGCCCATGGGTATGAGTGATGAATGACTTCTTCATGAACTATGCGGGGATGGGATATAGTTTCTGAATATGAAATTAACGCATATATGGACAAAGCATTCATAACCACTTTATCTGGGGCCATGGATCAATCTTGGAAAACTTCTGCATTACATGCTAACCATATGCCCCAAGATAGTAATAAGGGAAGAGATGCAAGTTTTTTTGGATGAAATTAATACCACCAATTTTCCCACGTTGCATTGTAAGATTCACCGTTCCACTAAAAAATTATATCTAGAGCCACTCTAGCTGACTCTCAAACTACAATAGTGAAGGGACATAGGAGGAAAATATGATTTATAGATTCAACATTCCTTTTACATAAAGGGCACTAGAAAGGACCAATGATGCCACACTTTAGAGCATGTCACCTGTGGGCACTCTCTTTTCCAACATGCACCACTGAAATATCCTCGCCTTTGTAGGGCCTACAATTTTCCAAAGCTTCCTCCACCATCACGACATAGTTGGTGGTTTCTTTTCTTCAATTAAAAAGACATAACCAAATTTCAGAGAGTAATTTCTAGAAGAGACACACGTCGAGATCAGAGTGTCCTCCCTTTCTCTTATTCAGACGTGGGTTGCATTAAGGTTTAAGGTGAATCTACACGATATGCCAACCTAATTATCTGGGAGATGAATTTGATGAGGTGTCATCCATCCTTGGCCCCATGTAGTTGTGTTGTCCTCATTAGCAACCTAAGATAAAGTATGCCTACTATGAGCTTGGAGGAAGGTAATTAATTCAGCTAGGAGCCGATATTTTGGTCCACTACCCACCTAGGCATCCAATCCAATTCATACCTATGAACCATTGTTGACTTTCCAATCTAGTCCTTTTTTGATCACTTGGAAAGAGGTGAGGATTTCCTTCCATATAATTGAGGCCTTCGATCTTGAGTAGTCAGTGGCTCTATTCCACTCCATGATGTTCCAAGGACTGATGTACTTATGGAAGACCACCTATGTCCATAGACTATTGGTGGAAATGAGGCACCATCCCATCTTCATAGCTAATGCTCTTGCAAATAAATGGATGTTCTTGAGACCCTAGCCCCCCAATCCTTAGCAAGGGTAATTTTGTCCCATTTGACCCATGCAAATAACCTTCCCTCCGTTTTGACCAACCCATAGATATCGATAATTGATTTTCCAGACTCTAGAAAGAATACCTTTGGGGATCCAAGAGAGTGATGACCACGAATATGGAATCACCTCAAACACCGATTTGGTGAGAATTAGTCTCCCAGCCCGCGAAATCCATTTGAAACTCCAAGATTTTAGCCTGTTTTCAAATATTTGTCAGCATCCATTGCTAATCCACCTTTCTGTAGTCATTAGGCTTGAGGTAAACACCTAGGTACTTAAGACCTTCGTTAATGAGGAATAATTGGAAAGGGAAAATTTGCTGGACAATCTTGACTTCGTCCCTCGAAAGACCATTGTAAGTAATTGTTGATTTCATCTGGCTGACTTGCATACCTGTGGCTATTTCAAATAAGGATAGAAGCACCCAAATGGTTTTTAAATCCTGTCAAGATCCCTCACTCAACAACAAAACGACATCAATGAAAAGTAAGTGAGAAATATGGCATAAATCAACAACAACAATACCTTTTAAAGCTCCCCTTCTTTTTGCATCCGCTAGAAGTCTACTTAACGCCTCAACCACCAATAAGAACAATAATGACGAAAGAGGGCATCCTTAGTAAAGGCCCTGCTGAGCATGGAAAAAAAAAGTCGCTGATTCATTAATAAGCACAACAAAGGATACCAAAAATATGCAACTCATCACCCAATTGATGAACGGTACTTCAAGCCCAATATGAGTCAACAACATCCTGAGATAAATCTAATTGACTTTGTCATATCCTTTCGATAGATCCAACTTTATAGCCAAACCCTTTTGCTTACAAGCCTTCAAACTATAGAGACCTTCTTGCACCACCCCTATGGCCTCATGTATTTATCGACCCTCTAGGAACACAAATTGTTCCTTTGTCATATTCATTGAGAAAATAGGTTTGAGCCTATTTGCAATGATCTTAGCAATAACATTGTATATAACATTGCATAAATAAATAGGCCTAAATCCATTAAAATTTAAGGGATTGTCAGATTTTGGGATTATGGCAATGAATGTGGAATTGAAGGGATCATGGATTCGTCCCCTGATTCTTGATTCCTCGGCTACTTTCAACAACACCTACCCGATAATCTCATATAAGTCATTGAAAAATTCAATCGTCCAACTGTTTAGACCAAGACTTTTTTTCCCTTTAGAAGCTGTGTAGAGTTTTTTGAAGTTCCTTTTCTAAAATGGGATCCATCAAGGATTCATATTAAATATATTTATAATTATTAATGGTTCCACTCTAGTAAAGTCTCCACTAGTTGGAGGCTTGGAGCCTTCCTCTCTCGAGTAGCTTTGAATCTTTTGAATTCCGTGTGATTCTCACCTCTCATTGATCCATGTGGATATCGATGGCCATACACCTATTCCATTATCGTTGCGGCTAGAGGTGGACATAATCCATCCCCGTGGTTGATTTTGAATAAAATGATCACTACCAAGCCCAATGTTAGAGTTGCTGCTGCATACTCCATGCTCCATGCCATTGCTTTATTGAACGACTGATATGAAATGAAATTGCTATGGTGCCAATTAAATATCCAAAGGCATCAAACTCTCGTCTCAGTGGAGTACCCACATGATTTGACATAACAAAGTGTGGGTGGTCAGGACCTTCACACTGAAATTCAACGAAAAATATACTTTTGAATATAAACCAAACATTCTAATCATGTACTAAGTACTCTTTTGAGATCATTGAAAGTCCAACATGAACCCATTCATAGGCATTGGGAGTGTTTTTGTACAATGGCTGCTAAACTCTATGGCATTATTTTATTTGTAACCATCTGATGTGAACTCATCCAATTCCAATCTGTTAAAATTGGAAGTGTTTGTTTGGCGAGTATGATTGTAGTGAAGTGTATGCTACTGTCGAGCATGAAATTTTCAGGATGCCATTGTTGCTTATGTAATATCTACATTAGAAGTCGAGTATGATGGGAATACAGGGCTGCAAGCCTGCACATGAATATGCCTCTTGCAGTGGTAAGCTTTGAAAGATTATGCTAACTAATTGGAAACTTCAGCCATATTACAAGTGCATGTTTTTATAGCTTTGAAGGATCATGCTACCTAATTAGAAACTTAAAATATATTATGAGTGCATGTTTTCATAGTTTACATGGATTGATGAAGAATTAGGATGGCAAACCAAGAACTATCTTATTCATTAGTATGTACTGCTATAAGTGCATTGGACTTTTTCTGTATATAAAAAATTGCATTGTTATGTGCTCGGAAATTTATTTTGTTGTTCACCAAAATAGTTAAAAGAGTATACTTTTAATAAATAAAATTTAAAAATGTGTGTATGTTTTTTTTTAATAAATTATGATAATTTTTTTAAAAAGATAATTATAATAAAATGTACCATTAAATATAATATATAGGCCCTGTAAAATTTGAAATTTAAAGTATTTTATGTATAAAAAAAATATATATATATATATATTTTTAAACATAAAATACTTTAAATTTCAAATTTTACAACGCATTTATATATATATATATATATATATATATATTATATATATATTCCTAAATTATTAACTTTTTTTCTTATATCTTCTTAAATAAAACTATATCACCTATTTATTATATCTTCCTAAATAAAACTATATCACCTAAATAAATAGCTATTAGTTTATAAAGGAATACATTTTTATTTAGTTTAAATCATTAAATAAAAATAAATAAATTTTTATCATAAACAAAATTAATCTTATTTTTATTTACTTTTAACTAATATAATTGGTCTAACTATTATTATAAGCTATAAATATAACAATATACATTAATTAAGCGTTTGCACCAGCAACAATAAACAAGATTCTTCCAAAATTTACACCAACACACTTGCTCTAACTACACTAAATGGAGAGTTTGAGAGACACACATTACTATTGGAGTCTTTGCATCAACCACTACACACAAGACAAGGCTAGTAAATAATTAAGTTACACAAGACAAGACTAATAGAGAATTTGTACCAACACATCTTAAAAAATTCCTTGCCAAAACACCTTATCATCCATTGATCTACATTCCAACCACATCTTTTTTATCTAAAATTATTAACTTATTAAAATTCCATATATTTAAAAAGACTTTTATTTAATTCTTTTTTAAAATAAAAATAAAATTATAAAACAAAAAAACACATATATAATTAATTTCCCAAAACCTTGTATTTATGATCATAAATATTAATGGTCAATTCCGTTTACATTATATCCCTATTGAATTTGTTTGTGCAATCTGATGTTTTCAAATTTTTTGAAAAAAAAGGCCGTTTGTAACGCGAGCACTCCTATAACCGAATTATAAAATGATGTGTATTATTTGAAAGTGGTTGTTGCACTCATGTTGCTTTTGGAATATTTTAATTTATTTGGAAAGGGCTCGCTCTGAGTGATTTTGGAACTCAAAGTTCTCTGGTGGAGAACTCATAGTTATTGAATAACAAGAGGAAGCAATACAAGAATGCATGGAAGAGCCAAAACAGTGATTTTGGCAAGGAAGAAGATGGATGAATGGAGCTGCATCAGGAGAGCTCCAGATTTGGAGGAGCAGCAAGGAATAATACTACTAATCTCTCTTCATCTTCATCTGCATTTGTTTCAGCTTCTCAGTCCCCATTTTTTTCTCCAAGATCTCCTCCTTCTTCCAACAATGACGAGTCTCAATACAGTGTGTTATCTGAATCCAACAAATCTGATATGCAGATCTCATCAAACAGTGGTTCTCAGCGCTTGAAGATAGAAAGGAACGTCATTACCCAGATACCGGTTTCTTCTTTGCCTCAGATTTCTTCATCACACAACAACAGTGACATACCAAGTTCATCATATGGCCTTTCATTCATTAGAACAAAGCAGTTGAATGATACCCACAAGTTGGGATTGCTATACAGGGAGTCTTCGTCTAACAATGCACAGAGCAATTCAGGATCTCATAATGCCAAGCACCCAACAGGCCTAAAAAATGTTGTGGGTCACAAAAATGTATTGGGAGTAAGCATCCCATCGAAGAAGGTTTCATTTGCAAGGACCTCGGCCTCTCTGTCTTCCTCTGCAAGGCTCAGGAGCTGTGATGTGTACATTGGAACACATGGGCAAAAACCATCTCTGCTTCGTTTCACCAAATGGCTTCGTGCAGAACTGGAGATGCAGGGGATTGCTTGCTTTGCTGCAGACAGGGCTCGATACACAGATTCCAGAAGCCATGACATTGCTGACAGGGTAATAAACTCTGCAACTTTTGGGGTTGTTATTGTTAGTAAAAAATCTTTTGCAAATCCATATAGCATAGAAGAGTTGAAAATATTTTTGGATAGGAAGAACTTGGTTCCTTTGTTCTTTGATCTGGGTCCTGGGGATTGCCTGGCTAGAGACATTATTGAGAGGAGAGGAGAGTTGTGGGAGAAGCAGGGGGGTGATCTGTGGATGTTGTATGGTGGGGATGAGAAGGACTGGAAGGACGCTGTGGAGGGGTTGAGCAGGGTAGTGGATGAGTGGAAATTGGAAGCACACAATGGTAATTGGAGGAGTTGTGTTATGAGGGCAGTTAGTCTTTTGGGCACTAGGCTTGGGAGGAGGAGTGTGGCAGAGAAAGAGAGGGTAAGGAAGGCCAGGATCGAAGGCAAGGAGTATCCATTTCCGAGGAATGCGGGTTTTGTAGGCAGAAAGAAGGAGCTGTTGGAGTTGGAAGCAATTCTGTTTGGCAAAGCAGATGGAGATGGAGATGGTGATGATGATGGAGTGTTGGACCTTAAGATCAGACCAAAGCGGTGTGATTCCGTGATTGTTAGGCGGAAGAGCGACCGTGATATATCCAAGAGATGGGCAGATGCAGAAGAGGAAGGGGAGACACAGGGGAGGAGAATGAGTGAAAGTGATAGGTTGAAGGATGCAGAAGAGGAGCAGAAGGAAAGGCGAAAGAGCGAAGCTGACAAATGGGAAATTAAAAAACTGGAAAATAATGAAATGGCAGGAGACAAAGCAGGAAGCTGTAAAGGGAAAGCATTGGCAGTATGGAAAGAATCTGAAAATGAAATTGAAATACAAAAATGCAGGTATTCACAGAGGATGAAAGATCGTCGCCAGCGTGCAAAGTTACTGCATAAAACAAGGTATGCAAAGAGGAATAAAGATTTAAGCTATTTATATGGTAGAGGTATTGCATGTGTATCAGGGGATTCAGGAATTGGAAAAACCGAGTTAGTACTGGAATTTGCTTACAGATATGCACAGAGGTATAGGATGGTATTATGGGTTGGTGGAGAAACTCGTTACCTGAGACAGAACTATTTGAATCTGTCTCGGTTACTTGGGTTGGATGTGAGTAATGAGACACATATTGCCCCAGAGAAAGGTAGGAATAAGACATTTGAGGAGCAGGAAATGGAAGCCTTGCAGAGAGTGAGAAAGGAGCTCAGTAGAGACATTCCTTACCTTCTTGTGATTGACAATTTGGAGAGTGAGAGAGATTGGTGGGACAGTCGGGACCTTTTGGAGCTTCTTCCACGTTTTGGTGGAACAACGCATGTGATAATTTCTACTCGACTCTCCTGTGTGATGAATCTAGATCCAGTGAGGCTGTCATACTTATCAAGTGTGGAAGCTATGTCTTTGATGAAGGGAAAGAGGAGGGATTTTTCAGTAGTGGAGCTTGATGCGCTAAGAACAATTGAAGAAAGGTTGGGTCGGTTAACATTAGGCCTCGGGATCGTTGGTTCCATCCTATCAGAGCTTCCCATTACACCTTCTAGACTCCTTGATACCATTAATAGGGTGTCCTTGAGAGATATGTTATGGAGTATTCGAGAAGATTCAACTTTGAGAAGTCATCCCTTTCTTATGCAGCTTCTGGATGTATGCTTCAACATTCTTGATCATGCAAATAAACCAAAGAAATTAGCTACCAGGATGTTATTGGTTGGTGCTTGGTTTGCTCCTTACCCTATCCCTATCTCTCTTCTTTCAATTGCAGCGCACAAGGCTCCTGAAAGAGCAAGTGGATTGCAGCTACAGAAGAAATGCCTGCATGCAATTGGTTGCTGTTGTAGGGTATCTCAGATAAGAAAATCAGAAGCAGAAGCATCAACTATGTTGATCAGATTTGGTATTGCAAGAAGTAGCACCAGGGAGGGATGGATTAACATGCATGAGATGATTCAGTTATATGCAAGAAAAAAAGGAGGCAACTCTGCTGCCAGAGCTATGTTCCAAGGTGTTGGTAGCAGAGGGGCAATCTCCCTACATTCAGAGCATTTATGGGCAGCTTGTTTTCTTGTATTTGGATTTGGAAATGACCCAGTGATTGTAGAACCTAAGGTATCTGAATTACTTTCCTTCATTAAAAGAGTAGCAATTCCATTGGCACTTCATTCTTTTACTTCCTTCTCAAGATGCCAGGCAGCTTTAGAACTTCTACGTATCTGCACCTGTGCCTTGGAGGCTGCCGAAGAGTCCTTTGTTTCTCAAGTGCAAAATTGGTTGGATAAATCCACATGTTGGAGAATGCTTGGTCGCGCTGATACTAAATTGGATGAGTATCTCTGGCAAAATGTAACACTTCTGAAGGCTTTGCTTTTGGAAATGAGGGCAAAACTAATGCTCAGAGGTGGACTATATGATGGAGGGGAGGATCTCTGCAGAACCTGCATCAGTATCAGAACGGTAATGTTGGGTGCAGATCATCCTGACACCATAGCTGCTCAGCAGACACTGGCCAAACTTGTCAGATACCAAACAAATATTAGAGTTGGGTAGATGATAAGTTTGATTAATGCAGTTGACATACAACTGTGGAATATGCAGGCAACATTCCGGTGCTCACCAAGTCATTCCCTTGTCATATGTTTATTAGTGATATATTATTCGAAAAATTCTGCATGTTGTTTTATTCTGTTCCTCTATCTTTTAGGAAAATTCACTATGCTTTGTAGAGGATATCACTAATTCAAATGCGGTACAATTCAAAGGGCTTCTTCTACTAAATAATCTCGATTTATGGTGCTTCTGAGTTATTAGTTGTCACATTTTGAACTTAAATGCATAATGTTCAAAATGCATAACTGTATTAGGGCATGGTGTGCAAATATATAATATATATATAACCATGGGAATGAGTAACTTGTTGGAGTGATTGAGGCTAGGCCTGGGATCAAACCTAAGGGCTGTCCCTATGACCCAAGGATATATCTAACAACCTGCAAGTCAGATATAGTAATATACCAATAGACTGTGACTTAGCAAGGGCCGAGGTGTCCTGATGCACACCAGAGTGGACCTCTATCCCATGGTGTGTCTAGCCTTATCCCAACAGGTCAACATGTCACTTGTGAGAATTGAACCCGGGTGGGGAGGAGAACAAACAATCCACCCAACCACCCAAGCTATGAGCTATGAACAGTGATGGGTGTGCAAATATTAAACGTTTCATGTATGACTTCATACTAGGATAGCTAAAGATCTACAGTTGTGGATTTTATAGTTAAGTTTAATGAGTAAAATCGAGGATAAACACTTGATGAAAATAATACTAATTATTGTGGGAATTGCATTACAAATAATTACATCCTATATGACATTGGAAGTTTGGGGAGGAACTTATTTTTGTGTGCCAGATTTTATCTCTCCAACCGTTGAAGGGGATTCAGCTCCAGCTCTAGGTTTTTCTGCTGGTATTGAAGGTTAATGATTTACTGCAGTTTGTGCAGCAATATTTGTTGCAAAGCTCTGGGTTTTCTTTTCTTTCCCTGAGATTGCACTGAGCGAATCTTCTTACTTGAATGTTCTCAACCAAATTTGTAATTCATTGCTCAATCCTACCTTTCACAACAAGCTTGTCATTTTTAATATAAGGTTCTCTGAAAGGGCTAGGTCCCCAATTATCTTTCCAATATTACCATATCCGAACTTTGCCACGATATATTCTAGCTTGCTAAGCAGATCCTCCTGTTACTCTATCGTCATTTCGCTGCTCACATCTTTTGGAACATCTTCCATAGATACATGTTGAACTTGTGCAATTGGCAGCTATTTGCATTGCCAAGTCCTCAGCTAGTTCCCAGAAAAGATCACCTCTAGAGACAAAAAGTTGTTTCACTAGTAGTTTCAACAAATACGCCAGATATGGCTATCGTGGATATGGGAGTCTATTCTCTCTTCTACTGTAGTTTGTCTAGCTTTCTTTTTGCACTTGATTATCCTTTCGTCGTGAAGAATTCACATGCTTTTCAAGGTCATTGCTTGTTTGCGCATGAACTTTCTCGCAAGTCATCAGGCTTGCTCCTGTTTCTTCCCTTTGCTGTTTAAAAAGAGATGCATATATAGTACCTTCACTTGTAGGCGCGCCTGTATTGCTTTGTCGACTTGTCTGTGCTTGGCATGAAAACCAATAAGACCACCATAAATGTCAGTAAATATCGAAACAATAGTAACTGAAATATCATATCTCAATTATCAATATATATTAGAGGGCTTTTCCTTGCAAGTTCAAAAGGATAGCCTGTACAAACTAAAGTTTGTGAACTTGTTGATTAACTGGAAAAAATAGAATAAAATAACTGGAAGTCTAGACTCTATATTACATAAATGATAGCAAGGGATCTACAAGATGAAGGTCCAAATTACATTTAGGATTTTATGACACAATGCATTTTGAAAGGTGTTATTCACTGAAATATCTGCAAAAGCCTATTTAACCAAGCAGTAGTGTAAGAGTGCGAAGGAATACCTTAAACTAGAGGAGGCAAAATTGAATTGCCCTGCACAGTAGCTATATTTGTAATCCTTTCATCCATTGATGAAATGTGTTAACCTTTGGCCTCCAGTTATACCGTTAGAATGCATTAGTTCATGAACATAGCAAGCCAACTCATCAAGTGCATGTGCATGCACATTGAATTCAAGCTATCCATTAGGAGCTGGTCTCAATACGGTTATACACAAATGTGGCTTACTTCAAGTTTGTAGTGAATGAATCATTATTCATATTAATGCTGGCAAGATATAGTTAATGGGGTTGTGGTTCAGCAGTGGAGGCAAGAATGATGAAGGGCGGGCAAAAACTAAGTGAAACTATAAACAGACCTGAAATTTGTTTCCATGACTATTTGAAATAAAGATTTAGATAGTCTTCAAGATGGGGCCACTGGGAAATGCTTCCTCTAATTGCCTATGCAGGCAGGGGACTCTTGTTTGATGGTTTTTTGTCTCCTTCCTAGATGTAAAGAACCTGATGTACATGTATCTTGATTCTACATGTAATATTGCAAAAATTTCAAAAAATGATCATGTGTGATGTACCAGTCCATATATTATCTACAGACTATAAGTTAACGTAAAAACTGTCCACTAATGTGTTTTGCTCCATTAAATTATTGGTAATACTAAAAGATACAGCATACAGGCTAGAGTTACCAGCCTATAATCAAACGCTCATATTTCACACCAATTAATTGAGAATTAGCTATCTAGATATGACATTTATAAGTTACCTATTTATGTTCACTTTCAAGTAGAAACATTATGCATAATTGCATTAGACCAGTGGATAAAAGAAGAATAAGTAAGAAATGATGAAACTTGTCCCAGTGGAGTGTTATGCCAGACGCACCAGATTAACGACTTGGAAATCTGTATCTTTCAGCTGAAAAACCGTTGAGCTCTCGTTTTCACGAATGTAGGACATGATTTTGTGATGATTTTAAGGCAACTCCATGTCGCCAAGAGTCTGGAATGAATGCAAAGATTCCACTACAACACCCTAGAAACAGTAGATGAAAACCCTAATGAGAGTAGGTTGATAGGCATTGTCAGAGGGCATGTGATGACCCTAATGACAACATGGTAATGACTGGAATTGTCAAAGGGGCATGTTGCAGTAGGGACAGGATGTATTTCTGTAGATATCTCGTCCATATTATATTTGACCCGAATCTGTCAGGCACCATAACCCCAACCGCGTGGCTAGAGGGGAATTGAAAATTGGTGGGTGGACTGACAAGGGCGACAAAGGGGGTCATGCGGACGGTTACATGTATCTCTCTTGGAACCTTTCTAACGCATGCCCGTAAAAAAAGGTCGAGTTCAGACTAGCTGTAGGAGCTTGATTGCCTTGATTATCCCAGTGGGGTTTATTAATATGTAACCGTCCTATAGATGGACGTAGAAAACATCTACAGCTGTATTATGAACAAATGAAAATCAAACTACAATGGCCAAATACATAAGATGCTCGCAAAAAGAAGGGATGGAAAGGGCATACTCCATAATAACTGGAAAGAATTTATAAACTATTTAACCATATCATTCCAATGACCTTAATGCTTTTCTATGTTGGATTTCAGTGAAAGGAAAGAATGTATTCTTTATATTATTTCAATTGGACAGGATCGAAAATAAAATTCTGTAGTAAGAGAATCTTGTAAGGTTAATGGCCTTTTTGTTTGCATGATTGTCTGGTTGCATTTTTGCCACCTCATGATATTTGTTGATGATGCTGGACGAACTCTGCTTGGAATGATGTTGCGATTCCAGACTTTGTGATGCCATTTTTGATATTCATCGCTGGTGTTTTTCCATTGGACCTGTGTATAATGTATATGATTGGATTATATTGCGTTTTTTCCTAACACGAAGTTTTTTATGGTTTTTGCTAGATGGTTTGGATTGAGAATGAAGATTTCTTTTTGTTTTTTTGGTTTTCTAAACTTATGGTACACAGATTCTGCACAGTAATACAATTCCTACCTGAAACTAAAAAGAGCAGAACTGAGAACTCAGTAGACTACTATCAAAACCTGTCACTGCTTTTATTAATTATGCACATTAAGAAAAAAATGCTACAGGAAAATACAGGAATGAACCTGTTCATCTGCGATCTCTCTTACAGATCTGAGAAGGTCATGGTAGGGTTTACAAAATGGGTTTGCATATGACTCAAACTCAGATATAAAATTTCTGAAAAAATAAAAATCAAATTGAATTTTATTTTTGTTGTTATTTTTAAAAATAAAACCAAACTGAATCTTTAGCTGGTGGAGCATGCCTCTTCAGCTAGTGGTGTTGCATACCATATCTAAGGCTAGTTGGCAGGCAGATGCGTGGATGCACCCTCTCCCTCTATAAATCAAGAATGATGCACCTCCTTATTGAGCACTTTGATGCACTCCTCTAGCTTCTGCAGGACACAACACAATGATACTGAACAGGGGTCAGTGCTGTTGTTGCAGAAGACTGTTTGTGGTACACTCATAATCCCTCTTATCGAGGAAAGTGCTCAACACATGCTCTGTGAATATCTAGAATTTCCCTTTTGCAAGTGGGTTCGTCAAGATATCAACAACTTTCTAATTGTTACGTAACACACCTAACTCCCTTGTTGGGTCATTGCCAAAAATGGCTCTGATACTCATTAAAATGCAGAAATATGCCCAGCACAATAAACATATGCACATATAGCTACATAATTCTTTAAAATTGTGAATGTAATTCTAATTAAACATGGACAATGTTATTTGACACAAAATAGAAATCAAACATAGCATTCAACATGGAAATTACATAATAAACAACATAGTGCACATTACATAATAAACAACATAGTGCACAGATCATTTATCTTTTTAAAAGATTTACACAACTCGCTGCAAATGTCAGATGTTCTACTTGACCATAAACTCTGTTGCTCCAAATTTCTCGACAACAAGTCACCCTCGAGGTAGGGCTATGAGTCCACAAGAATGGGCAAGTTCCGATGAGTATCTAGGGTCTGCTCTCATAGTCCAAAGCCCTATCAAACACAATGACAAGACTCCTACAACAATTCCAACCGTCCAGCTCTATTCTCATCAGTCTACACCCAAGGGATGAGTTTTCCTTCTTTGCACCACAGTCTCTTAGACAATCTCCATCTCCTCTAGGGCTCCAGCATAATTCTGACCAAAAATTTCTCAGTTAGGGTCTCTTGGTAATCTAGCTGTTATGGGAGTACTCACAAGAGCCCTTACACAAACTCTTGGGTAAATCTCTCAATGAGAACTCCTCACAAGCATACAAGCCTACTAGTTCATAGCTTGATTAGTAGGTTTAACGAATTGTCTTCAACACAATGATGGCTTCTCACTCTTCCCAGCACTCCAATTTGTTTTTCCTCACTTCTTGCCACTTGCATAACTGTCTACACATTCCACTCAATTTTTTTTTTTTTTTTTTCGTGCATGGTTGCTTGACTCTCAATCTTCCCAAAGACGATTGTACTTATCCCATCTTGTCACAACTAAGTGATCTGATTCTCTCACCCACCTCTTAAATGAATGTACACACCCCCATGCTCCAATAACTAGTTGAGATGACTCTTCCACTAGCCTCATACATGCATTCAATGATTGCTCTTTAGCGAGTCAAAAGAGAATTACATTGCAGTGACAACTAATTTAGGAAAATGACTTGAAATTGCGGGTATGTGGATTCCCCCTTTCAACCCTCTCTTGTGGAATCATAGCCCCCTATGATTCTATTTGTGGATTTCATTTTATTATTTTCCATAGATAATGTTTACATATTATATCACTTGGCCCTCGACCGTTTATAATAAATACAACTATACATTGCTAATTCGAGGATCAAAACTATGGTGTTATATGTTGGAACATATTGTAGAAAAACAACTCCCTTTTGAACCCATCTATGGTGAGGAGGTACTTGATCTCAATATGAATGGATCAACCATAAAATACTCAATTTTAGAGGCTTTAATATGATTTTTGATTGTCATAGTAAATCACGCTAGCATCTAGTGTCTAATTTGTCAGCTCCGCTAGTAACTTGTGATGTCATATGGCTTCACAACTAGCAGAACTAGCTGCCATATATTCTACTTCTACTGAATTAAGTACAACAAAAGTCTATTCCGTGCTAAACTAGGAATCCACACTTGAACTTAAATTGAAGCAACATCTTGAAGTGCTCCTCCTATCTGTAGTACTACTTTCCCAACAATGGCTTCATTTATTAAAAAACATATAAATATTAAAATTTTAATGCCAATAAAATATGTAAAGATTCCAAACCATGATTTCAAATCATCAAATACAAAATATGTAAAGTCTACTAATGTATATACCATGTAAAGGTGAATATATCAAAATGACACTAAATGCAATACATATTTAAAACAAAATACATAATTAGTGAGGCTCTAAATGGCCTTTAAATTCCACAAAACAACATGCTATAAGATATTGACCTATTACATATCATTAATCATCATGATCAATAATCAAACTCATCACCCTATAGGAAATGAGATCACCAACATCTGCATATGAGTTTGAGTCCTTAGATTCAGACTCCTTGGGGACATCTACAATTGTAGTAGTAGTATTAGTATAAGCATCGGTTGCACAACTATATCAAGTAGTGCCTACCAAGTTTAGATCTATGCCTACATCACCTGCGACTAGTTAATGCACATCCAAATTGCCTAATCCGTGTGTTGCGAAACTATGATAGGCTGTCTCAGTTTGAATTTGTCAAGTTGGATTGGTTTGGTACCAAACTAGGTCCTTGAACTATTTTGAATATTGAGTCAGTGCGACAAGGGGTCAACTTGATTGACTCGACCAAGTTTGAGTCTAAGTTGATGGAGTTTAAAACGTTGGCATCAAGCCAATATCCTTCATGTCAAATTCTCTCACCAACTCTACATTGTGTCATTATATTATTTTTATTTGAATTTCTTGTAATAATGATATTTTCCTATGTATAAGGCTAAAACAAACATATTAGAATGATTGATTTAATAGTAAAGATTAGAATATGCATATGTCTTAGTGAAACCCAAACTTGAAAGATACTCATTAATCCTAAAATACCTTGCACATGGCACCTATTTTAAATCATAGAGGAACTTCTTCAACTTGCAAATATGGGTCTCGCTGCCTCAAAATTTAGCAGGTTTTCTGAGAGGCCAATGCTTGCTGCAACAATGAGGGAGATTGCCACTGTCACCACAACATTTTTTTTCTTTCTCTTTAGTGGAACTGCACCACAAGGCAGGCTTCCTAGTGATCATCAAAAGGTTATTCTAGATTGTATGACTCAAGCTAATGTAGATATAGGTTAGGCGAAGACACTTTTATATGGAAAAAGGCACAATTCCTTTTATAAAGTAGTGTATCATACACCAAGCCTAGAGATGATAGGTACTGCCTAGGTTTTCAAGATATGTAGCAACAAAGGGGTCCCTAGGCATACATGCAACAAATAAAGGGTGTACTAAAGATAAAATCAACAAAGAAACAAGGCAAAACATCAAATTAAGCCTTACATTGAAGCCCTAGCTAGGGTTAGGGTTTTCTAGAGCAAAAAATGCTTAGAGAAAGATGAGGTCAACCATTCTAAGGTAAATTTAACCATGCAAAAGACTAGATTTCGAGTTAAAAGGACCAACAAGGTTAAACTCAAGTGTTATTTCCTCCAACGTTTATTTACAACAAGTTAGAACCTTTTTGTTTTTCAAAATCATAACTGATACCAACCATAAATGTCTTTCAAAGTCTGCCATCATTGAGCACTCATTTAAGTTCAAGCACTTAATTTGTTTCAATCAATAAAAAATCCTTGCCTTTGTTCCTTTCTATAACTCTTGAATTATTCGAGAAGCCCTCGAAATTGAGAAGAACCCTAATAACTTTAATAGGGAGGATGGATATAGGCTGAGCCAATCTTGGAAACCCGTCATCTACCATCTCACCCATTGATTCCCACCCCTCCCTTGGTTGCCTCTCTCTTGCCCCTGGTGGCCTTCATCAAACCACCCCCTTTTCATGAATCTTATTATCATTTCCAAATTGGACCCAAGTGGACCCTCTTTCTATCTTCTTTAAGCTTATTCCTTAAATTATATTCCCTATTTAATTTAATCATTATTTTCAATTAATGAATTTTATTTATTATTAATTCTTATTTCATTTTCTTTATTGTAATTTATATTTTTAGGTAATTTATTTTTTAATTAATTTTTATTTTAAATCATTAATTTTCAAATTTGGTCTATTTAACTAATTCTTATCTTATTATTTAATTACTAAAAATAAATGATTAAATAATTTTTCAACTAATTCTTTTTTTTTTTTTAATTTTTTTTGAATTCTTAGTGTAATTCTTAATTCTAATTAATTCTTTTTTTGGTTTTCTTTTTTGAATGGTTAGTGTAATTCTTAATTCTAATTAATTCTTATTTTCAATTAATATATATTCTTTTATTATTAATTCTGATTTATTATAAATTAGTTAATTATTAATAATTTTTAAATTTTGATTAATTCTTATTTCATTTTTAATTAATTCTTATTTTATTTTTAAAATTATTATTATTCAATTTTCAATTGTGAATTTGGTCAAATATAAATTATAATAATTATTTTTAATTTAATTTAAATTGAATTAAATTAATAATTTTTTATATTTGACCTTGACCAAATTTATTCTCTACACGTTAACCCAATGGATACTTTGTTCCTTTTATCCTATAAAAAGGCTCTTCAGCACTCGTTTACTCACAAAAGCTCTTTGGTCCCTGATGATGGATGGAGTAACCATTCGTAACATTGGACAAATAAAAAACATTACACAATTCACTTCAAGAAACCTCCAACAATATGAATAACTGTGGAAGTCTCCGATCACTTATAAGTTAGAACCTTAATTAAATTCAACCCTACAAAAATGGTCCAACGACTCAGAAAATAAGAGGAAAAATATTTAAGTTTTCAGGGTTTTTGATCAACACCAAGGTTGCCAATGCCTAATCCTACTTGGGTGTTGGGTGATGGAGTCTTTAGGGCCAATTTAAGAGATAACAGACAAATGGTTGGAGTAAGGGGAAAATCTCTTGTTTTCACTTATATAAACCCTAACTATATTTTTTGTGAGAGAAGAAATTAAATAGGGGAAATTGTATATGAGGTTGCCTATGGATTTTAAGGAAGAGATATTTAACATGTAATAAATTCCATAAATAAATTGCATTTAGACATGGAAAAACAAAAACTCTATCAATAATTTGATTACATGTAAAACAATACAAATATGCAATAAAACTTATAATTCTTTCATGAAAAATCCTTCTTTCAATCCCAACAATATATCTCCAAGGCATAAGCTAATCTCCAGTAGCAATAACACCAAAAAACTACATCTCCACAAGTAGTGACTTCAACAAAGGCTAAGTTGAGCTCTCCAGAAAAGGCCTAAATTGAGGATTGATGATGAAAAATAACAAGAGTGATCCTCAATATATATGAGGTTTATCACTCACGATTATTAGCCTAAAAGCCCTATGACAAGTTTAATCTTGAGTATGCATAAAAAAAAATGGGTTACAAGCCAATCTATTAGCTCATAATAACAAAAATATGCCACAAAATCCCACGTGTCTAGTTTGAAGCTCTTCTCAAGCATGATCCATGCCATTTTTGGGAAATAAATGCTATGAAAGTGCATGAAATGGGCTAGGGGGATTTACCATCATCATAATCAAGTCCATCCTTAAGGGGCACCCCTCAAGACATGCCTTGAAATGTCTCCCACTGTTAAAACCCTCCTCTAGGTGCCTCACGTCATCATCAAGGGGGATAAAAGTATGATGTGGCATAATCTTTCTCCAGTATTAAGGCTCCAAGTGGTACTGCAAGCCTTTCCTTGTCATCCCGGAGATGATTATCATCATCTGGACTCTGGATCAAGTCATGGCCATCAAATAGTGTTAAGTCTAGCGTAGGGGAATGCCGGGTTTGTTGGGTACATCATCAAGGATCTCTAACACCAAGCTAAAGGAGCTCAACATTTTAGCATTTGAGGGTGCTTTGAGGTGTTAATCAACTGATGGAATTTTCAAAGTGTCCAACACTCTAATTTGGAGGGGCAATGTTACATTTGCAAGGTCATCACTACTCTCTAGAAGTGTGGCATAACCTAGGCATCATATGTAGTGTAGGTGTGGAGTGTGCCCTCAAGGCCTTTATCACTCTATGAAGGATCACCTAGAAAAACCATCATAAACTCAAGTTAATGTTACTGATCATTAGAGAGAATGACCATAGATGCATCATAACGGACCATACTTAATTGTTAAGAGCATAATAAGACTTCAAACTAGGATCACTTTCAAATATATAACTAGGCCAAGTCCCATAAAACTATTCCCTACCTGGTTAAGGATGGCTAGATGATCAACCATATTAGGTGCTTCTAGGCCCAAAGGGGAGTGGGAGTTGACATGTCCTAAGTCAACCCTTCAATTCAGAGGTGTTTGTGATAATGTGGCATTGGTGGCGAAATACTTCATGGCTAAGTGCCATGGTCATGGGACTAGCAGATGGAGGTCCATCATCCTGAGTTTATAGATGTATGGAGGGGGAACTCATGGAGGGATGAGTTACCCCTTTCCTTGACCTGTTTTTTCTACCCATCTGGTGCACCTTTTACTCATTTTTGAAAATGCTTTGATAGGGAGCATAACTTGGTTGTCTAAGCTTGCTTTTAATGATGCAACATTGATTTACCCCTTAATGATGATTTAGCTTCTCACTCATCAGGGTTGGGACATGTAAGGGTTCCTTTGTTTATGTGATGGAGCATCAAGTGCGCAAGAATTGGGTGGTGGCTGATGAGGGGGGTGGAGTCCATGCTAGGTTTTTTCCCATGTGCTAATTAATGTCCCAACCATCTTTTGCATTTTCTTTTTCTTTCATTGTGGCCATCTTATGCTTTCAACTTTATTTTAGTGACATCAACTTCTAGGGAAAATTTCCTAGCTAAGACTCAAAGATGATGGTGTGAGGGTGCCACTCCTAATGAACCAACGACAACAAACCCCCAGGAAGGACATGAAATCAAGGGAAGGGTGAAGAGCGTTCACTATGGAATGGTTATGGACACGATACTTAATCAAGTTTCCTAAGCAGTGTCCCTCATATAACCCTAAGGCCTAAGAGGAGATCTCAATAGACTGGGATCAACAACTATCCCCTTTGTAAGGCGAGAGAACAAGTTTACTAAAAAAGATCTATAAATGATCCAGATCACCCTTTCATCCATTTTATAATTCCAAAAACATTAAGTAAATTCACATGATTGCAAAATGGTTAAAGTACTTGTCAAGTGGTGACCCACCTTCCTTCAAGAGGAATTGTAGATGGTAAGAGGTGTCTGACTAGTTCATATGGCTGAGGAATGTGACATATCATCATACTGAGCAAATATAGGGTTGTTGGCTAGTTTGATGTCCAAAGTAGGAGAACACTTTTCTCCTTTGGGGTTACCCACTTTTGGTGGGTAACATCTGGCTCCAACTCGGGGACATATGCTCATCGTAGAGTGCATGATCCATATGCTCAAATGGGGAGTTCATGAGAACCCCAACAATCCATAGGCTTGCTGACTTGCTATCTACATACTCAAATTAACTTGTTTGCTAGAATGCGCATGAGGTGTTGATCGTCACCCTTGCATTTTTATGATATATAAAATCAAACTGAAAAAGAAGGGGTTACCTAAATGCAATCTATTCTAGAATCCAAACATATCAATATGAATAATGAATAATTATGATGCACAGACACTAATGCTAGAAAAAAATGTAATTCAACCTAAGCTAACATGTACTACATGATATGTTGACTAATTATAGTCATACAACCAATGAATCCATTATATTGTTGAGTCAATATCACACCCATTAACCCCATCTTAATTAAGAGA
This sequence comes from Pinus tabuliformis, assembly GCA_031772625.1. Lineage (NCBI taxonomy): Eukaryota > Viridiplantae > Streptophyta > Pinopsida > Pinales > Pinaceae > Pinus > Pinus tabuliformis. The sequence continues at coordinate 439,668,217 of CM062819.1, forward strand.
TATAACACAAAACTATTGTAGTTAGTAACTACTATCTCATAATGCTCAACAATAGGATCAGAGAAACAAGGATGGATGGTGGGAAAATAAAACAACCATGGATCATGAAGAGGGATCAAGGATAGAAAGGGAAATAAATTTTTTTCCTACACCATTAGATCCTTTCTTGTAGCTTGAATATGTTGTAATCAATAATCAAGTTGATGAATTCTTTCTCAACAAATGTCTTAGGCATACAACTCTCATTGATGTCACTTAAGACATGTTGGGAGTGGCATGACGAGGGAGATGATTGAAGGGAAATGTCTTCGACAAATAGGTTTCTCATCATAAATACCAAATTCAAAAGGGTCCACCAAATTTCGCTCATCATGTTCACAATCCATGGAATCTGGATATGATTGCGGAATGATACCAAAAGGAAGTAAAAGTGGCTCAAACAAGTCAACAACTATATCCTCTTGATCATCACATGGCATGCAAGGTCCATTGTAAACACTATCTTCTTGATTACAATTAGAATCTCTACCTAGAACATGACCTTCTTCATCAAATTCTTCCTCAATACTTTCAAAAGAATAACAGAGGCATCCCTCTTGGGGAGGTAGCTCCCAATAATCAATAATTTTTTCAATGAATAAAATTGTTCCCTACCTTTTTAAGGATGACTAGATGGTCAACCCTATTAGGTGCTTCCAACCCCTAAGGGGAGGTGACATGTCCTAGGTCAACCCTTCGATTCCTAGGTGTTCATGATAACGTGGCAACAAAAGGGTAATGCTTCATGGCTAGCTGGCATGGCCATAGGACCAGTTGATGGAGGTTCATCATCATGAGAGTATAGATGTATGGAGGTAGCATTCATGGAGGCATGTGTTACCCATTTCCTTTGTCTAATTTTTCCACCCCTCTGGTGTGCCTTTTACTTCTTTATGGTAATGCTTTGACATGGAGAATAACTTAGGTGCCCAAGCCTACTTTTAATGACATAGCATTGATTTACCCCTTAATTATGAGTGATCGAATTATCACTCATTAGGGTTGGGACATGTAAAGGTTCCTCAATTTATGTGAAGGAGAATCAAGTTCTCAGGAATTAGGTGATAGCTAATGAGGGATGTAGAGCTCATGCTAGGAATTTTCCCAATAACTATTAATGTCATATCCATATTTTCATTTTTCATTTTCTTTTTCTTTCATTGTTTCCATCTTATGCTTTTACCTTTCTTTTAGTTTCGTCAACATTTAGGGAAATGTTTTCGGCCCAAACTCAAAGATGAGATGTGAGGGTGCTAATCCCATTGAACCAATGAAAAAAAAATCAGAGGATAGACATGAAATTAGGGGAACAATGCATAGTGTTAAGTATGGAATGGTTATGGACACATTAATTCAATCCAAGTTTCCCAAGTAGTCCCCCTCCTATAACCCTAAGGCCCCATAGGAGGCCCCACTAGTTTGGTGTCAAAAAATACCTCTTCGTAATGCGAGAGAACAAGTTTAAAATCAACATCAATCAATCATCTAGATCACCCCTTTATTGATGTTCAAATTCCCAAACATTAAGTAAAAGCACATGATTGAAAAATGGTAAAGGTACTTGTCAAGTGGTGATCCAACTTCCTTCAAGAGGAATGCTGGATGGTGAGATATGCATGACTAGTGAAAATGGCCGAGGAATGTGGCATATCTTCATTTACACAATAAATATAGGGCTGTTGGTTGGTTGGCTATCCAAAGTAGGAGGAATTTTTTCTCCTATGGGGTTACTCACTTTTGGTGGTTAACAAGTCTTACACTCATGTACCTCAAATCCTCTTAGTTGCTTTATGTATACCTCCTCAATCAAACCATTAAGAAATGATGTATACATCCATTTGATATAAAATCCTTGTTGGCATTGATGTCAAATGATCATGTCATTAAGGATGCTTGATGTTTAATGTTAAGGAAACTTGATGTCATTAATCTGATTGTGTTGATTGATTACTTGAAGTTAATATTTCTGGAAGTGAAAAGGCTCATATTAAATGATGTGAAGTGAAAAGGATGATAAGTGATGTGAATACCAAAGGCTAATAATTTTTGAATGCAAGTGGTTAACTATGCTGTTGGTTATCTTGATGTATGGATTACAATTAAAATAGAAAATGACACATGAGATTTTGCAACATAAGCTAGAAAAAATATGCTAACAAAATCACTTGTACAACCTTAGAGACTAAGATACAACTCCTCATTTCGTATTCTTGCATAGAATACAAATAGTCAATAATATATGCTTATAAAATATGCATTGTTGAATGAGAATAAAATGTTTTTGGTGTTGAGAAGCTTGCATGAGAGTGCTTATGAGAAACATTTTGGTGAGGAGAAAATGAGAAAAGTAGTAGAAGAGGAAAATAATTGAAGAAGAGAAGAAAAGAAGATGAGCAACAAACATGAGGGAAAAAATTAATATCAGTGACATGAAATTAAAAATTGAAGGTTTCTTGTAAAAGTTTGAAAGCTAGTTTATGTCTTGTGGGTAATGGATCTAAATAGCAAAAGCACATAAAATTATTAAACTTAGTTAAGTTTTGTAGATTTAAATAGAGAACAAGAGACCACATGCATCATCATAAACAACAATTTGATGACAAAGTTCACCCCTCCTGGGCTACGTCTCCGGGTCCAACTTCCAATGTTGGCCCTTTAAATTATATGCTCAAAATGTCAATTAAATCAACATAAAATACTCAAATCACAAAAATAATGCTTCCATTGTGTCCAAAACGCCCAAAAACCCCTTTGTAGGCTCTTTTTGGGCTCAAAAACACTGAAAAATTGCCAAGTTAGGCCTCCTTCATTTCCCTGCTATATGCTCTATAAATTTGCAAAACTGGCTAAAATGGCAACGAATTCTCCTCTTGGCAGATTTGCCAGGCGACAATTTGGTGTGGGTTCGACGTCAATTCCACCGTTAATTGTGTAATCTGTAAAAGGGTTAAATGCACCAATAGGGTTGCGTGCCAATTCTTTAGCCCTCGTGTCTGGTCATGTGGCATTCAATGTGGATAGGGGCGTAGGCTAGAGGCCACACACCCATCAGATCCCCCACTCTTGGTCGTATGGGTTGTCCATGTGTCCGTAGTCTGGGCGTAATGTGCCAACCCTTCTCCGCATCCCCATCGATGGTTCCATCGCTTTGAATGGGACTTAGGGCCAAGGTTTACTGCCCCGCCCCTTCCACTTTACCTATGGTTACGTTGCATGCAATATGACCTGGGGCTAGGGCCACATGCCCCACCCCCTCCCACCAACGCGCCAACCTAGTCCATTCAAATCTAAATTTCCCACTACGTATGACAAACACGTCAGGTGGTGTAACGGTTCAATGGTTGGTTTGTAACTGTGACATTGTACGATCGAACCAGTGGAGGGTTGTTGGACCAATAACCAAATTTTGGCAAATTTCTTGAGGCCATGTGTTGACCTTTCATTGGGCCACGTGGCATCCTTTGATTGGCCCATGTGGTGACCCGAGATTGGCCCAAACCAAATCTCCTTCAACTAATCACATGATGCCGCATGTCAACTCTAGATTGGCTCCATACTGCATAGTCACTTTCTGATATCAATGCCACATCATCATACGACCTACCCAGTCAACCCTGCAAGTTGAATTTTTAACTATTTGCCAAAAACTTCAGAACGCGATAACTTTCACATGCAGTTTCGGATTGAGGCAATTCAAGTGTCATTGGAACTAAAACGACGAAATATATGATTTGGCATAGGTTTCAGGAGAATTTGAGCACTTTCATTTTTGAGCATATTTTTGATCCCCTAGATCATTCCTCCCCATTGGAAGATTTTGGACCATCAAAAGTTTGTTTTTTACTCAAAAAGTATGTGAGGGTACAACTCCGTCACTTTCCCAATCTTAATCCACCTTTCTTTACTTGGATTGGTACTTTTCAGCACCACTCGAAGATACTCTAAATTGCATCTGCATGAAGTCTTGATCCTCTTGTCAAGAATTGAGTCTTCCTGCAACTCATTTAAATATTCAGGAGAAAAATATTCTAGAGATGGAATCTGAACATTTTCTTATGATAAAAAATCATTGGAGGCTCATACAATCTCAAGTTTTCCACATTCACAACAGAATAAATTTGCATGTAAGGTGGAAAATCTAATCGGGAAGCATTGTTACCAATCTTCTCCAAGGTTTTGAAAGGACCATATCTGATTGGATTGAGATTTTTACCATCACCTTGAAGTCTTTCCTTGATTATATACAACCAAAATTGATCTCCCACTTGGAAATCATGATCAAATCGATGCTTGCCATGCCTTTCTTTGTACTTTGCTTTGTTTTTTTCTAGCTGCTCTTGTACTCTTTGATGCACTAGCTGATTTTTTTCAATGAAATACTTGGCTCTGTCCACATCAGTATGTCCTTCTACTGCAATATCTTTACCAAGGATGAAATTCAAAGGAGACTTTGGAAAATAACCCAAACAAGCTTCAAATGGAGATACTTGCGTAGATGAGTGCTTGGCACAATTGTAGGCATGCTAGATGTAATGCAAATGATCATACCAAAGTTTAGGATGCTTACCACAATATCCACGAAGGAGATGCACTACTTTTCTATTCACTACTATCTGGCCATCAGTTTATGGATGAAATGCGGTGTTCTTCTTCAACTTTGTGTCCATGAGTTCCCATAAACTTGACCAAAACTTCACGACAAATCGAGAATCTTGATAAGAAATAATAAAAGTGGGCAATTGCCAAAGTGAACCCATACATTTTGGAAGAACATCTTTGTGGCTTGTTTAGTTGTAACCTGTTCCTTACAGGACATCAACACACACATTTTTCGAAAACGATCTGCAACAACATATAGATAATCATGAACTTTCCTAGACATTGGTAATCCCCTTACAAAATCCATAGAAATAATTTCCCAAGGACGAGAAGGAATAGGAAGTGGGGTGTACTAACACAATTCCCTATTTCTAGGCTTTCTACGAACACACATGGAACATCCCTTTAAATATCTTTAAACAATTTCATTCATGTAAGGCCAATAAAAATACCTCTGAATTTGTGCAACTATTTTTCGTATACCAAAGTGACCAACAATAAGCTAAGTGTGGGCTCCCTTTATGACATTGAATCTTTCACCTCGTGGAACAAATAACTTTCCAAGATGATAAACAACTTGTTATGAACATGATAATCCAACTCTTCAACATGATTTCCTTGACTCAAAGTTGCAGAAACATCTTTAAAATCTTCATCCTGAGCATACTGTTCAATATAAATTTCATCCATGATTGAGTTATGCTTAAGAATAAGAGATGCATTAACAATAGGCCTTGATAATATATCAAAAAATTTGTTGTATATACCTTTATTGTACCTAATTACCATGTGAAATTGCTGCAGGAATCCCATCCACCTGAAATGTCTAGCTTGTTGTAGCTTGGTTTGTGATTGTAAATATTGCAAAGGTTGATGGTCAGTATGAATAATCATTTATTTACCCATCAAATAATGCTTCCATTTCTTCACGCTTTGTACCAAAGCGTACAACTCTTTATCATATGTTGGATAGTTAATTATTGCATTGGTAAAGATTTCAAAATGATAACAAATAGGATTACCATGCTGCATCAAAACTTCTAGCATAACATACTCGCTTGCATCGGTTTGAATATCAAATGGATACTTAAGATCTGGAAGTGCTAGAACTAGTGCTGTACTGATTTTCTCTTTCAATGTGTTGAAGGCTTTCTGCTACTTTCCTCCCCACTAAAAGACCTGTTTCACAATTGTCAAAGCATGTAATGGTGCTGCAATGAGTGAGAAGTTAACAATAAATTTTCTCCAATATTGGGTTGCTCCCAAAAATATCCTGACTTTTTTTACCTTGTTGGGTTTAGGCCAATCCACAATAACATCAAATTTTGAGGGATCAATCTTCAATTTACCCCCTCCTACAATAAGACCCAAGTAACCCAAAGAGTTTTCCCAAATTCACACATAGACATCTTCAAATACGATTTTTTTTAAGACATCTAAAACTTGTTTCACATGCAGTTGGCATTATGGCTAATGTGTTTTCCTTGATGACAACCTATTTGATAAAGATGTACTTGTTGTCAATATGATGATTGTGGAACTATTGCAGATGGCATGTTTTATGGTACAACTATTTCAAAGGATATGAAATAGAATTGGTAACTCCGTCACAAGATGCATGAAAAATGTGAAGTTTGAGAAGTATACTCAGTTCCTATGAAGAAAAGTCACGTACATACACAATTCCTATGAACAAAAGGTACGTATATAATTCAACTCATGGAAAACTGGATACCAAGGGTCATTACCATGGTAATTTACCATAGTAATTATGGTGACAACATTTATTTGATCCTATCAACTAATACTAATGACAATACCAAAGGATTTGCTTGAGGTATTGGCAAAGGAAAAAACTATATAAGGAGATGGAGATGGAAATGAAGGAGTTATGCGTGCAAGTAATGGATTATTGATGTGTGATCTGATCTAGAATAGGTGTGCACCAGGGAGCAAGGAGAAGACTTAGATTTGAAAGATATGAAGATATGTTGAAATATACGCTTGATTGATTTGCTTGTTGCAAATGTTTAAGTAGCTAACAATGATAAATCTATGGTTATAGTGATATTGCAATCTGAATGTGTTTTAAAAAATTTGTAGTTTTGACAGTGAAGTTTGCGGAATGCGAGTTGTGTTTGTAGCAAAGGTTTTTTTTCGGTTATTTAAGACCTGTACGCTGATTTTCCTCATAAAGGTCATGTACATACACATATATGGTTCACTACTATCACGTATAAATTCTGTAATAATTTATGTAGTATGTTGATATATATATATATATATGTAGGTGTTGCAGATGATAAGCGCATATATATATAGGTCTTCTTAATAATAGTTGCATATATATTCTAAGTTAAATCTGGTTAGGGTTTGTAGTGCTGTTTGATGATGACAGTTGATGAATTATGTTGTATTTTTTGTTGGGTGTCAATGATGTCTTGATAAGAATGGTGTTGTGTGTGGAGCATGATTGTTTAGAGGTCTTTGTTTCAGCCGGATGTATACCCCAGGAAGTTTGTACACCCCTCCACGTGGGGGGTGCGGGGGGGACTTGTCCCCCCCGCGGGGGTCCGGGGGGGACTTGTCCCCCCCGCGGGGGTCCGGGGGGGCCGATCCCCCCAGGCTGGGGGGTCCGGGGGCTAGTGGTTCCCCAGCGGGGGCTCAGGGGAAGCGCCCCTGAAGCTAAAAACAAATGTAAAATTGCCTTGTAAAAGTATAGTCATTTCTAGTCAATCTGGGTCGTTCATTAGGCAGATGATTTGACGGTAGAACTTATGTTTAGTTTAGGGTTTTTTGCCCTAGAAGGCAACCCCTCTCTTTGTATGAGGGTATTGTATTGGAGGCTGAGATATAGATGTGTATTATGTGAGAAAGAAACAGAGAGGTGATACTGTGAGAGAAAACAGAGGATATTACAGCGGATTTGTTGTAGGTTGTGTCTCTTCATTTCGCTGGATAATAGAAAGGAAGGACTGGCTGTTCGGGGTGGACGTAGCCCAAACTGGGTGAACCACGTATATCTGTGTCTCTCCTGTTTTGTGCATTTTCTGTGTTTATATTTCTGCAATATTTTATGTGTTCCATTGCTCCGTAATATATAATTTTCTAACAACTGGTATCAGAGCTGAAGGTCTATTTGGCTGATAAACTCGCAGGAAAGAAGGGTTCCTGGTTCGAGTGGGAGCAATGGCAGAAAATGGTAAGTTTAGGGTCAAGAAATTTAATGGCCAAAACTTCTCGCTGTGGAAGATGCAGATGGAAGATTATCTGTATCAGAAAGATCTATACCTACCATTGGGCGGAAAAACAAAGATGTCGACGGGTATGAAAGACGAAGAATGGAACCTTCTCGATAGAAAGGCACTCGGAACAATACAGTTGTACCTTGCTGCGTCAGTCGCCTTCAACATTTCGAAGGAAACCACGACAGAGGGTTTGATGCAGACGTTGTCGAAACTATATGAAAAACCCTCGGCCTCAAACAAGGTATTTCTTATGAAACAGTTATTTAATATGAATATGTCGGAAGGTGGATCTGTTGCAAACCATTTAAATGATTTTAATACAGTTACAAGTCAGTTAAGTTCTGTAGGGGTAAACTTTGATGATTAAGTTAGAGCTCTGTTATTCTTGTGCTCATTACCAGAAAGTTGGAATGGTTTGGTAATGGCCATTAGTAACTCCGTTTCTGGATCTAGTACTTTAAAGTTTGATGATGTTGTCGGTGCTATCCTTAGCGAGGAAATGCGACGGAAAAGCTCTGGTGAGACATCAAGAAATGCTTTGAGTGCAGAGTCTAGAGGAAGAAAAATGGAAAGAGGAAAGAGCTCAGGATATCACAGTAAATCAAGGAAAGGCAGATCCAAGTTCAGATCGGGGATAGTGTGCTGGAAATGTGGAAAGAAAGGACACCTAAAGAAAGACTATAGATCTCGGAAGGGAAAAGAAGGAGATGCACAGCAAGAAAACAATCATGAAGCAAATGTGACAGGTGAGGTGTTACAAGATGCTTTGATTCTTTCTTTCGAAAATATTACTGATTCCTGGGTGGTAGATTCAGGGGCTTCATTCCATGCCACACCTGATAAGAAATACTTTCATGACTATGTTCAAGGAGATTTTGGACAAGTTCGTCTGGGTGATGATAAACCCTGTAAAATCGTTGGAATGGGTAAGGTTCTTGTAAAACAGCAAAATGGAAACCAATGGCTATTAAAAGAGGTAAGGCATGTTCCAGATCTAAAGAAAAATCTGATTTCAACAGGGTAGTTAGGCAGTGAAGGTTGTGTGACAACTTTCACAGATAAAGCTTGGAAGGTCACCAAAGGAGCCCTGGTAATAGCAAAAGGCGAAAAGGTTGGTACATTGTATTTATGCAATGGTATTTCTAACTCTGTTAATGCTTTAACTTCCAAAGGAGTAGATGCAGCATTATGGCATCATAGGCTCGGACACATGAGTGAAAAGGGGATGAATATTCTTCACTCAAGGAATTTGTTGTTGGGTTTGAAGAATGTTGATTTGGATTTCTGTGAGAATTGCATTTATCGAAAACAAAAGAGAGTCAGATTTCTCAGAGTTGGGAAAGAAAAGAAGAGAAAAAAATTAGAGCTTGTGCATACAGATGTATGGGGACCTGCTCAGGTATCATCTCTCGGTGGCTCTCGTTATTATGTTACTTTTATTGATGATGCAACTAGAAAAACTTGGATTTATTGTTGTTGGGAAAAGTATCCAATACGGAATGACCCTATCCCACTCTAAGGGTGATAGTACCTCAGCAACAATCGAAGCAAAGCTATCTAAGATTTCTTCTTTATGAAAGTAAAATAGGGGAGAAAGGGATCCACTAACCGATGTCTTCCGCTAATGGTTGATCCAATCTTCTCTCCTTGCTGCTTGCTCCCAGCTCCTTGCTCTTTCACTGGCCCAGCTACACCAAGATCCTGCAAAATAGCAAGAGAGGGAAACTACAAGAAGCATACATTCATAATTGATTCAAGGATTAGAATAAATCAAATACACAAGTATAACAATACACCATTGAGACACATGCATATAGAAGAACCTCAAATGCTTTATTAATGGAAGAAGTAAAGTTCAGGAAGTGATACAACCATAAAAGGCCCAATCCAGCATCACCTCCCAGCAGAAAGAAATCTCCTCTTCACCTCCTTCAAAGAAAATCACCCAATAGTTCTAAACTCAAACCAACAGCACTTCCTTACATTCACAAGATTCCAACCCCCCTAGACCTTATGAGAGAGATCTATATATAGGGTTTTGGAGAAAGGATGAGTCAGCTTGAGAGCTGACTAGTGTCCTCTCCCACTTCAGTTATTCTTCAGTTCTTGAGTCCACTTGGAGGTTCTTGCTTCCACTTGGAGATCTAGACCCTCTTACTCATCACCAGTCGAATTCCTTGATCCAAGTGTCATTTTGGAAGCTTCCTGGGCATTGACACCTTGAGGAATGACTGTGCCACATGTCCCAACTCACCCAGCGCAGGTAGCCTTCTTTGCAGTTGACATTCAGCGCAGGTAGACAGTGGAGCAGTTGACATTCAGCGCAGATGCTCAGTGGAGCAGTTGACATGATCTAGAATTGCCTTGTTTTTGAGTGTTTTCAGGTGGAGAACTTTTATTCAGTGCTGTGGTTTGCTGACCTTGTTCCTCTAGGGGTAGGAACAACATGTTTAGGGACTTTGGATCCCTTAGATTATGGACATTTCATGCTTCATGCTGTAAGGCACAAAAATGTCTATAACAGTTGCCCCCTAAAGTATGAGGTCGTTTATCGGGTGAAATGCTTTATCAGGAGGATCCGAAGTTCATTCAATTGTTGAGAGGTGACCTGTAATAAAATACAATACAATACATTATGATTCATTCTGCTTTCATGATCTAGCTGAGGCGGGCATTCCCATGCTCAGCTTTATAAATTCATTTTGGTACATATAACAGACGATCGTCTGATGGTAGACTGATAATTCTCTGCTGAAATTATCATCCTTTGAGTAGGATGATCATCTGCTGCAATGATGTATATGTCAAATGTCTTTATATTTCCTGAATATATATTGCAACCCGGATGGATGAAACTAGATCCGGGGTCTTCAAACTCGTTCGATCTTCACTCTAAGTACAAGTCGATCCATGTGAGAATTGCGCTGAAGTCGAACATGGAAAGACATCGCTTGATTACCGGTCAATGATGTAAACCGTTAACAAGCGCGAGAGGAATCACCGATAATGATAATGACCCTCAAGGTACTGCAGTACAATTCACGTGGTGTGAATAAAGGACTTGGCGTCGAACACCACGCAAAATCTTCTGGTCGAAGGTCATTGATGTATACCTGTCGCCGGAAGTGAGAAACTTGCCATTGAGGCATGCAAGCTTCAAAGTACTGAGGGGGTTGTTCCTAGATCAACTTCTTGGATAATGAGCTGAAGTCGACAAGAAGCGATCTGTCAAAGGAGGGCCTTAATGAATCCCACATCAGTGACACGGAACGGAGCTAATGATTTTAGTGGAGGTGAAAACAATCTGTGACATATGATTCAGGGTGGCGGTCATGAAAGGATGAAAGATGATGTATGGTAGTGGATGGGACACGGTTGACTCTTTCTGAACGACATCTCTTGAACATATAACGACACTGATGCGATGGATCGGTAGCATTACCCCAAATGTGGATGGTTTGGAAAGACCATGGTGATGAGACCGGTGAATGAAACAACCCAACCCGATGTGGTACGGAGGAAAAGTGTCATGTTCAAGAGCGACTTGCTACCATTAAAGCTTTGAGGTTCTCCCAATTTTTCCCCAGTCATTTCTGACCAGTACCTCTTTATTTTTGTCAAGCTTGAGGAGGATAACATATGCTTGTTCTATAACCTGCCCTTCGGGCAAGCCCATCGCTATGTTTTAACGAGCCTAGCGATAGGGAAACTCGTTCTCGTCTAAAGACAAGTTTGTCGCTATTTAATCATTTTAACGAGTCTAACGACAAGGAAAACTCGGTCCTTTTCATTTTTTGAGAGTCTGAAAAGGTACAGAAAGTTAACTCCAAAATTCCTTTTTCGTCATCTAATCCCTTAAGTCCGAAAAAGTATAAAACAATACAGAAGGGATGAGTTTTCGATAACTTTAACGAGCTGAATAAAACAAGCGCTCGACCTTTTTGTGCAATAATCCCTCAGGTCCAAAAAGATTAAAATCTAGAGGAGGGATAGCTCTTCCGGTCACTTTAACGAGATGGAAGGCCAAAACTCGGCAATCTTTTCATATTTTACGAGTCAGTTGAAAAGAGCTCAAAGAAGACTCGTCTTTTGAGGAATGAGTGATATACAGGGATAGCAGCAGATTCCAGGTACAGGTTGGAATTTTCCAATCACGGTAGTGTCACAAGGATGGCTAGGTGAAATCACTCTTCGCAGCTGTTCCTCAAAATGGGTAAACAATCATATGGAGGTGAATGATCGGCCAAATGACGGTGGAGGTGGCAGGTGCAAACACGACCAAGGTTTTTTATGGCTGATAAATTTACGATCACAGAGGTTATTTACCGGAATAGGTTCATTTTTTATTTAAAAATGAGCTTAAACTCTGGGGGAAACATTGCTCATTGCTTTTATTTATTTTTTAACGAGCATGAAGACCGCGTTAAAACTGCTCGGATCTTGTGTTTATTTTTTAACGAGCATGAACTTTATGCTAAAACTGCTCGATTACATGGTCAAATTTTGATTTTTTACCATTACTAGCTTTTCTCTTTTCAAGGATAGTACTGCATTTTCAATTGGTGCAACAAACTTTGTTAGAAATGAATAATATTTGCATGAAAATGAGATTATAACCCTAATATTTCGCTTTGAACTACGTAAAAAGCCATGAAAAGGTGTTTTTACCTCTCATTTTACCATTTCATTTGCATTTGGTTTGTTGGAGCTCTGGAGGTGCCTCTTTCCCCTTGATTTTCACCAGCTGATTCCGGGAGATTCTGCGGACGATTTTCGGCGCCGTCTGGACCAGGTAGGAGCTAAACCTTAGCTCTTTCTTTTCATGGTTTCCTTTTCCAGTTTTATGCCTGTTTTTCAGTCTTTCTGAGCCTCAGGGGTTTTGCTAGGGCGCCCTAACTTCAGTGCAGGTTCCCCATTCGAAACCTGCGCTGAATGTCAAGCTGCCTTAAGGCAGCCTGACCTTCAGCGCAGGTGGGACACTCTCTGCCTGCGTTGGGCTCAGAACACTGAGTTTCCAGCTCATTTTTTGATGAATTTTCGCCAGTTTTTCATCAAAATCAGGAACTTACTCCTTCTCTTGTTTGTTTTGCAGGGAACTTTGAACAAAATGTCCCTTACATGGCGAGAACGAGAACATGAAGAGGAGGACATGATTGCCCTCCATGACCCTGTCACGGTGAACGCGCTGCGGAACTGTGGCCTGCTGAAGTTTTTCTGTATCTCTAGTATGAGAGCACATATCACTTTGCTGCAGTATATGCTTGATGCTTGGGATCCTATTAACCAAGTATTCCAGATTAGGGGAAAGTCCATCCCCCTGACCGTAGAGGACATGTACTTCTTGACTGGATTTTCAAGGCGAGGTGCCCCCATTTCCTTGTCAGGTACAGCCCGGGGGACCGATTCCGTGAGAGATTATGTCCGCCAGTATTGCAGGGAAGGTTCTCAGCCGAGCAGAGACGGTAAGATTGTTATCCGTGAGATTACTGACAGGTCTCTCAGGTCCATTCTGTATACCATTGGTAGGATGGCCGGTAGCGCAGCTCTACATGTTGCCAACAGATCTTATATGCAGCACGCTTTGGAGTGTCTCCAACCGGAAGTATTCAACTGGTGTGATGCAGTACTTGTTCAAATGAAAAGTCAATTGACCAAGGTGAAGGATGGGAAGCTGAAGAACTTTGGATTTGGTTCTATTCTGACTGCCTTCGCCTTGGAGAAAATCCCACTGATGCAGCCTCAGTATATTATACTCGACTTGCCTTCTCCGACCGAGCCACGCATGCAAAGGTGGGTCGATCACATGTCTAGGCATGCTGGTCAACCTCAGATTACTTTTACTGATGCCTTCTTCAGGTGGTTCGAGCGCCAGGAGATGGTCTTTTCCGAGTATCCATATGTGGGTATGGATTTCTGAGGTGATCCGGATTTGGTGTTACCGGATGGCGAATAGTGGGGCGCTATTGGTAAATTCTTTGACCATATCACTGTTTACTGTTCTTATTCATAATGTTGCTGTGCTTTATTCTATCAAGACTTTTAATCATACTTTTGGGTGCATGCAGATGTTGGTCCTGTCCGTCCAGCAGTTCGTCCGAGACCGCCCGTTGCTGCCCCGGCAGTGGAGCCTGCTAGGAGAGCTATTCTTCGCGACCTTGACGATACTGAGACCCTTACAGCTGTGCAGGAGTAGGTTGAGAGCCTTACTCTCGGCATTCCCGATGTGAGGATTGATGAGTTACCTTTACAGCTGCAGCGACACACTACTGGTGTGCCTAGACGATGGACTCGTCTCTTGCGCATGATTGCACAGGCCGTGACGTGCTATCATGAGCACCACTAGGCTAGGGTGCCCCCTAGCATCTTTTGAGTTTTAGGTCATATGACCAATTTTGTCTTGGTTACAAAACATTATGTATGAACTATAAACAGCTTATATATATTTTGATTTTCGAGTTTTATTCTGGTTGAGTTATACGATCCATATGTACAATATTTGATGATGTGTTCCTTTTATAAATGTTGCAAATGTCTATCTAACACATAGTTTTCTAATGAGTCAGTTAATGTGTTTAAGTTTCTGGAAATATGCTGATATTGAATTGAATCAAATCGTCTTTCCAAGATCTTAACCCTTAGGAACATGCGATAAATAGCTGGATTGCGAACGGAATATATACCATTGAGTTGTAGTATTACGAGCTATGAGCCTAGCCTGACAATTAGTCGGCGTATGCCACGTGTGATGGCATCAGAGAGTAGTTCTATCAACGCGCTATACTCAGCGATGTTATTCGTTGATTGCCCAATACATACACCTCTGAAACTTACTAACTCGCCGCTTGGATAAAAAATGGCCCAGGCTGCGGAGGATAGGTTCCCTGAACTACGACTCGCTCCGTCGGCATATCCAACACATGTCTCCAGAAGGTTCGACATCTGCAACAAATGAAAAAGGTGGATCACTCGACTAGAACAAATACTTTAGCGAAAACAAAAAACAACAAAAGCATGTAGGTTACTATTTAAGCATAGTAACGCTTGAGGTACAACCCGTTACGGGGCTGCGCCAGTGGAATTCCGTCATAATCCATTAACTCGTAGGCTCCTTTTGCTAACACCCTTTTAACAATATAGGGGCCCATCCATAAGGATTTGAATTTACCTGCTCCCAATTCATCGGATTCTTGGTCATAAAGCAAGACCAAATCACCTTCTGAGAAGACACGGGGTTTGACACTTTTGTCGAACTGAGCCTTGACTCGTTTCTTATGGGCTTCGTTAGCCAAAGCAACATCACGACGGGTTTCATCCAATTGGATTAATTCCAAGAAACGAGCCTCTTCTTCTGAAGTTCCGGGGAGAAGATCGATTGCGAGTTTAAGCGACGAAATTTCGCACTGGATTGGCAAGACTGCTTCCAGGCCATACACCAGTTGAAAAGGTGTGAACCCGGTTGCGTTCTTTACCGACGTTCGGTAAGCCCACAAGGCTGAGTACAGGATTAGGTGCCACCTTCTTTTATGAACCCCGATCATCCTTTGCAACATACGCTTCAGGACCTTTTTGATTGCTTCAACTTGTCCGTTGGCTTGCGGATAATATGGGGTAGAACTGTCGTGAGATAGCCCTAGCTTGGCAGCTAATTCGACCATCATGTGATTGCGAAAATGCGACCCATGATCTGTAACTATAGCCTGTGGTACGCCGAACCTGGCGACTACATGATTGAAAAAGAAAAGGGCAGCTGTTTCACCAGTGTTATCCAATGTAGGCATCGCCTCGGCCCATTTGGTAAAATAGTCAACAACGACTATAATATACCCATGCCCCCCGGTCGAGGTGGGGTTACATTGCATGAAATCGATGCCCCACCTGGCGAAGGGCCCAACAGCAACTATCGGCTGTAAAGGTGCGGGTGGTTGTCTGGTTTTGTTATCAAAAATTTGACAAGCATGGCAACTTCTGACTGCGGTTATGCAATCTTTGAACATGGTTGGCCAGAAGTATCCTGCTCGTAAGATTTTTTGTGCTGTTGCATATCCATATTGATGCCCCCCACACGCGCCTGAATGACACTCATTCAGGGCTTTTTCGGCCTCCTCATGGGTAAGGCACCTCCTCAGAACTGTATCGATACTACGACGGTAAAGTGTATCACCGACGATCATGTAGTCTTTTGCTTGGTATCGTATACGTTTTTGTTCGGAGTGAGAGGTGTTTGGCCTGAATTTTTGGGTTTGGAGATAAACTATGATATCTCCATACCACTCATCGCTTGCAGATATCAGAAACAAACTTTCGTCCACGATTGACTCTTCTGATGTTTCATCGTTGGACAACGATGGGAGATCGCACAATAATTCCACGAAAACTAGAGCTTTCTTTGACTTGGATTTTACAAATTCCAGATCAAACTCTTGAAGGATCGCTATCCATTTTGAATATTTGCCCCCCAGCAACTGTCGCGACAGTATATAAGTCATGGGGTTGCAATCTGACAAGATGGTAGTTTTCCGAAAGAGGACATAATGTCGAAACCTTTGAATCGCTTGAACAGCTGCAAGCGCTAGTTTTTCCACATAAGAATATTTACTTTCTGTATCATTTAAGTTTTTACTTAAATAATATATAGGATGTTCAATTCCATCGACTTCTTGAACTAAAACCATCGCAATGGTCGTATCCGCTGCAGCCAGATACAGGTTAAAATCTCTTTGATAGTCTGGGGCGTACATTAATGATGCTTTTACTAGACAATCTTTCAGAGCATCAAAGGAAGCTTGCGCCACCTGGTCCCAGACAAAAGGTACATCCTTTTTCAAAAGACGAGTATAACCTTTAGCAAGTTCTGCGTAATTTGGAATGAACCTCCTCAGAAAGTTCGCTTTCCCTTGGAGTTTCTGAATCTGAAGCAAATTTGAAGTGGAGGCAAATTAATGATTGCCTGAACCTTACAGGGGTCGAGACGAATCCCATCCTTAGAGACTACAAAGCCAAGTAAACGACCAGAACCGACGCAAAACACACATTTGTGCGGATTGAGTCTTATCTTGTAGTGTCGGCAACGTAGAAATATTGCTCTTAAATGCTGCGGATGATCAGTCCGCTTTCGCGAATGAGCCGGAAGATCGTCGAGATAAGGTTGAACAATGTTCTTGATGTCATGGAAGGCATAATTCATTTCCCTCTGAAACGTCGCCCCTGCGTTCTTTAAACCAAAGGGTAATTTTCGATAAGCGAATGTGCCCCACGGACAAATAAATGCAGTCTTTGACTGGTCCTGTGGGCGGATATTTATTTGATTATACCCGGAAAATGAAAAGATTTCACATCCGGCGCATTCATCAATTATCTGGTCGATGAAGGGTGTAGGGTAGTTGTCCTTTGGACAAGCTTGGTTTACATCCCTATAATCGACACACACTCTAATCGTCCCTTGTTTCTTCATAACAGGGACAATATTCGATACCCAATCGGTTAGAGGAACCGGGTAGATGAATCCAGCATGGAGAAGTTTTTCAACTTCTGCCTTAATGGCAGCGGCTTTCTTGGGGTGCACCTGCCGAAGCCGTTGTCTTACTGGTTTGACATCAGGATACATTTTAATTTCATGTTCAACGATACTCGAGTCAATGCCTGGCATTTCATCATATGACCAAGCAAAGACATCTCTAAATTCGCGAAAAAGAGCGTTATATATTTCCAGTTCTGAAGGGGAACAACCTTTGCCGACATAAATATTCTCTACAACATTTGTTTTAGTCGAGATATTTATGGCTATAGTCTCTTCAATATTGGATAGGTTTCGCTCGGAATCCACCGTGTTTACAGTATTTGTTAGGAATTCAAAAACTGAAGGGTGATAAAGGTCACTTTGAGTATCTTCTTCATATTCCGGAAGAAGGGAACGATGGTGGTGATCATTCCATGGTGCCCCCTCAATCATCATTGATTGTAAGATTCCTTCGTCAGTCCCATGTACTTTCGACCAAGGATCTAATGGGGTTCCATATTCTCTAGACCTATCTACCCAAATGCTTGACGAGCGTTGATTTGGGTTCGCCTCCCATGCTTGAAACATTGATTGCTACAATATTTCTAAAGAGCTTGGGGGCAAAACAATTGTACGATCCATGTCGACCTTCATGGAAGATATCATGTTGCAGGTTGCTACAAACGGTACATTTCCTATGTAAATAGGAGGTGGTAGCGCGAAAGTTCCCATCAATGTGGGGTCTTTCAATAATCCTACTCCGATATCTTGAAGCGAATGGTTGCTCTCATGGATCATGGGAATGCTTCCTGTAACTTGTGAACCATTAGGGAGGAAGTTCTGTTGGTCGATGACCGTAATCCCTCCTTCAAACGGGAATGCGATCTTCCTAAAATAAGTCGACACAACAGCTGCCATGGCATAAATCCATGGTCTACCCAGTAGGATGTTATAGTCAAGATTTCCATCAATGACCTCAACATCAATTTCTACTGTTTTTCCTCCTAGTTCAACCTTTAAGTTATTAAGGATACCGTACGGGGTATAAGTCCTTCCGTCGAAAGCTTTTAATGTCGTCAAAGATCGCGACAAGGTTGGAGATCCTAAAGTTTTCCAGCAACTCATCGACATAATACATGTTGATGCCCCTCATCAATTATTGTTCTGTGAACAGTTTTGTTGAGGGCTTTCACTTGAATAAGGAAAGCTAGTTGAGCTGGTAACTGAGGATCGTATCCCTTGTGATCAAAGGATACAAGATTGGAATCCTTAGGATCAACCCCACCAATTGCTGATAACAATGCCTGCCTTTGGGATGGACAATTTTGTAATACTTCAAGAGTCGACATAGCGGATGGCGATTGTGCCAAATCTTCCACTATGTTATAATGCTGCGCCGCTCTGGCGCGAGGATTAAATGTCGACTTGTGTACTACACCCTTTGGCGGTTTTATTGTTAATTCAGGAATGATGGGCGGTACAACTTCTGTCGAAGTTGTTGTCGAACTACTTGGTTGATCTTTACCTTTTTCGTTCGACAGCTGAGGATTCCCGTAATCTTTGTTCCTTGTCGAAATCAAAGCATCATTCTGCTGTTTTGAAACCGACAACATAAGTACTTGCGACGGGGAAGCATTTCCACTATCAACCAGATTTTGACCTGGGTTGGGAAATGGATCAGTTAACACAGCTGAGGTTTGGGAACTTTTAAAGAACCTCTTTAACTCAGCTTTGAATGGGCAATTCTTTGTGTAATGATCCTCTTCATCACATATTTGACATGGATAAATTTGTTTCCCTTGCCCAGGAGGGTTTGAAGAATTTTTTCCAGGAGATGATTCACCTTGTTTCTTCTTCTTCCCTTTGTTTTGCTTCTTCTTGCTTCCTGGTTGATTGGTTTCTTTGCCCTTATCTGCTGATACGACATTTACTTCCGAAGCAAGAATTTCTTCTTTTGCATTTTGATCCGAATTCTTACGGGCTTTCTTGGACGAAGCCTTTGTCGATTTCGTGTTTGCTGTGCCAATCACGCCATCACCGGCATGAGAGTCACTATTTGATTTAGGAGGAGGAGGAATTGAAAATTCCGGTCTAGGAGCGTCAGGTATTTTGTCGTAGAGCATGCCGGACTGAGTATAAACTAAGTCCAAATACTGTGCACGAGCGATAACTTGCTCCTCTGTTACGACTCCCCCTTTTGCCACATCTTCCGTTATAGCAGGAAGTAACGACTTTATAAACCATTCAGCTAACAGCTGATCGGGAACACATGTTTTCACCATCCTACGACGACGACGCCACTCATGTATATGATCAGATATATGGGTGGCAGTTGTCTGTTTGAAGTTGGTTAATATTTCTGTTCCCGTTTCATACCTTATCGGTAATTGAAAATGGGTTAAGAAAGTCGTGGCTAGGGAGCTAAAATTGTCGAAAGAGGCTCTAGGTAATTCAATATACCATTTAGCCGCTGGACCTGTCAATGTCCTCTGAAAAAGGCGAAGCCTTATCGAATCGTCGTTTAGGGTGTTCGACGAACACCACAGATGAAAAGTCATCACGTGATTCGATGGGTCTTCACCTGGATTTCCATTGAATTTAGGAATGTCAGATGGAAGTTTATGAGGAATCGCTGGCCACCAAGGGGCATAAGCAATCGGATCGTTGGTTAACCGGTGTAAATCGGGTAACTCTAAAGTCACCACGAATGGTAACTGTTGATTCAGGTTAGGCGAAGCATAACCAGGGTACGATGGAATCGTTGAGCAGTGGGCCTTTGCATACCAGCATAATGTAATTGATGTTGGTATGACTGATACGGTTGGTGGACTTGACCACTGTAAAGTGGTTGGTTTTGACCGTTTTGGATATACGGTTGTCCACTGTTCGCAAAGATCTGCTGCTCAGAACCTTGGTACACTTGCTGGAATTGCGGTTGTTGGTATTGCACTAGCCATGGTTGTGAAGCCATGTTCTGCTGTGCTATGCTAACCGTTGGACCAAGGTGTGGGGTAATTGTACCCGTTTGGACCTGTGTCGCCCCACCAGTTGGCGATTGTGGTTGTGACCCATGTTCAAGGGGTTGTTGCATTACAACCTGAGAAATCTGAGGTTGACATGCAACAGGCATCGCTTGAACTTGTGACACTGTTACAATAGCCGGTGTGGTTGGGATGTTCGTCATAGGTACACACTGTTGCATAGAATATACAACCCTTGGTTGTTGAGGTAGCATAGGTACCCAACTACTTGATGCAATTCCAGTATAACCTGAATACTGTTGCGAACTCACGTATGGGTACCCTCCCGGAGGGGGTAATGAAAGGGCATATTGCCCCCCATACGGTAGCAATCCGGAACTCAAGGGGATTGATTGTCCTTGGGGACTGGATTGCCCAAATTGACCTCCAAATGGATCAATTTGGCGAGTCTCAACATAAGAGTTGCCGGGTATTACTCCGGATGAACAAACTGGAACAGACCATACTGTCGAAATAGTCCCTTGGTGGACTCCTTCTAGCTGTTGTGAGCTAGTCGGGACAGCTGGTATGCCGGCAAACATTGTCGGAATGAGGGCAGGGGCTTCTGCTGTCGCTGTGTCATTTGACACAGTCCTAGATGATGACAGTTGTTCAGACATTTTAAGTCTATCCAATAGATTGCCTAGCGATTCTACAGGAACTTCCACTTGTGGTGGATTAACTTCTGATGAAGGAAATAGAGTGACCCGACTCCAAAATGGGTTGGAGTACTTGCTTGCGGATCCTCTGCAATTTCCTCTATCGCAATCAAACCCGGTGGAAGAGGACGACCGTCAGGTTCGTAAAATATTTCTGGTGCCGAAGAAGTGGTTGTTTCGACAGCGACAATTGTTTGAGGAACAAAACTCTCTGGACTGGTTACTGATGGAACTGGTTCAATTATACAAATATTTGCCCCCAGACTAGGATCAGTGTTACTGTCCTTCTGTGGCTGTTGAACTTCTTCTATAGAGGCAGGGTTTCCAGAAATGTTTGGAGTAACCGGAACCTCAGATGTAGTTGGAACACTTGTTCTAACTTTTATAGGAGATTTTGAACCGGTTAAACGAGTCCGCTTTGTCCGTACTATTTTCGATTCCGGAGACAAAGACGGTTGACTCGTAAGCCTCCGCGAACGACGGGGTTTCAATTGACTTTCTTCCACGATTGCGGATTACTCGATCAACCAAAATACTAAAAGGGGAAATTTGTGTTTCCGAATTGAATGAATTTTATTAGACGCTTTTAGACACAACTTGCTTTTTCACTTTTTAAGAGTCGAGAAAAAGCTAAAGATGACTCTAGTCTCCTTCGATGTTTTAACGAGCCCGAAGTGACAAATGCTCGGTTGGACTTTTTCATTTATAGAGTTTGAAAAAGGCCAAAAGAAACTGCTCTGGAGATCTAGGCAGAGGGTGTGCCAAACCTTTCGCAAAACCACAGAATACGTTTTACGGTACGGGTGGTCGATCTTCGTGAATGCTGTGTTCACTGCATTGCGATCAGTAGGGCGGCCGACACGGCTTCCTAAGGATAAAAGATATATGCCTATAGGGGTCTCCCAATATATACGCGATGGTACGTGGGAGCACAAGTCCGTATTAGTGCCACCGACTCTCAGGAGGAATCACCCACCTTCTTCGAGATCGACAGTCACTACGTTTAACGACGCCGGAACACGTCTCTAGCTTAGACCTCTATGTGTTTGCGTTATGTTTCGAAGCGTTGTTAGGTTCATTCAATATATTTTAAGTTGATCTTTTTAAAGTTTGCCTTTCAAGGTTCACCACGAGATGTTTGATACAAATTCCTAAATGCAGTCTAAGATGAGAAGCAAGCTTTTCAATCTTTTAACTTTGAAAATCCTAACTACTGAGGGAAAAGAAAGACATCATCTTTTCACACAGATCATAGAGCACACACTAATGCACTTTTTCCTAAATCAACATACAAACTTATCAAATGCAAAATGCACAATGCAGGTATTTCTTTTCTCTTTCTTAATGTTGATGTATTACAAAAAGAAAGCTGTTGTATAATTTTGAATTCAATTTCAAGTGAAAGCAAACAAGCTTTGTCCAAAATCAAAAGACACCTTAAGATTTACTTGTTTCGACACTAGAAATACATAAATTCAAACCATATGACGAAAGCAAAAGCTCAATCAGCTATGAACAGCAAACAAACTAACTCTTAAGATCAAAACGACACTTATCACAGGTCTAGATCTAAGAGGCCACAACAAGACTAGTTCACTTTTCGTTATGGGAAACTGCAAATGATATAAGAAATACACAAAGAACAAATACAATTTCTTTATACAACCGAGGCAGAATAGTGGCAAGGAAAGTTGGTTTCAGATAGGTACATTGACTGATAACAGGCTGCAAAAACAAGGATGAAAACAGGGCAATAAACAACAGGGAACCCCAGTAGCACAAGGCAAAACTGGTTCAGCGCAGGTAGTACACTGTCAGTTTGACATTCAGCGCAGGTAGCCCCTTCGGGACCTGCGATGAAATGCAGACTGCCTTCACAGTGCCTGCAATGAAGAGATAAACTTTCGTTTTTCTCAGTTTCCGGGTTACAGATTGCTAAAAAATTCACAGTTTTTGGCCAAATCAAAGGCTATCAATCAAGTACACACTAAAGGGTAATTAGGAGGATGAAAAGCTATCACTAAGAGCTGTTCAGAGTCTTTGTGGATCAACTCTTCAAATCATAAACTTGCCCAGAAACTGAGCTAGAGTAGCTGCCCTCTACTTTGCATTTGAAAGATCCAAATGCAGTTCGATTCGGTACTCCCTTTGTTTAGGAAATGAATAGCAAAAACACAAACAACCAACAAGATACGATCCCCAGTGGAGTCGCCAATTTGTTGTTGGGAAAAGTATCCAATACGGAATGACCTTATCCCACTCTAAGGGTGATAGTACCTCAGCAACAATCGAAGCAAAGCTATCTAAGATTTCTTCTTTATGAAAGTAAAATAGGGGAGAAAGGGATCCACTAACCGATGTCTTCCGCTAATGGTTGATCCAATCTTCTCTCCTTGCTGCTTGCTCCCAGCTCCTTGCTCTTTCACTGGCCCAGCTACACCAAGATCCTGCAAAATAGCAAGAGAGGGAAACTACAAGAAGCATACATTCATAATTGATTCAAGGATTAGAATAAATCAAATACACAAGTATAACAATACACCATTGAGACACATGCATATAGAAGAACCTCAAATGCTTTATTAATGGAAGAAGTAAAGTTCAGGAAGTGATACAACCATAAAAGGCCCAATCCAGCATCACCTCCCAGCAGAAAGAAATCTCCTCTTCACCTCCTTCAAAGCAAATCACCCAATAGTTCTAAACTCAAACCAACAACACTTCCTTACATTCACAAGATTCCAGCCCCCCTAGACCTCATGAGAGAGATCGATATATAGGGTTTTGGAGAAAGGATGAGTCAGCTTGAGAGCTGACTAGTGTCCTCTCCCACTTCAGTTATTCTTCAGTTCTTGAGTCCACTTGGAGGTTCTTGCTTCCACTTGGAGATCTAGACCCTCTTACTCATCACCAGTCGAATTCCTTGATCCAAGTGTCATTCTGGAAGCTTCCTGGGCATTGACACCTTGAGGAATGACTGTGCCACATGTCCCAACTCACCCAGCGCAGGTAGCCTTCTTTGCAGTTGACATTCAGCGCAGGTAGACAGTGGAGCAGTTGACATTCAGCGCAGATGCTCAGTGGAGCAGTTGACATGATCCAGAATTGCCTTGTTTTTGAGTGTTTTCAGGTGGAGAACTTTTATTCAGTGCTGTTGTTTGCTGACCTTGTTCCTCTAGGGGTAGGAACAACATGTTTAGGGACTTTGGATCCCTTAGATTATGGACATTTCATGCTTCATGCTGTAAGGCACAAAAATGTCTATAACATTTATTGTATTAAGAATAAATCTGATGTATTTGATACTTTCAAGAAATGGAAAGATTTGGTTGAGATTGAGATAGGAAAGAAATTGAAGTGTCTTAGATCAGACAATGGAGGTGAATATTGCAGCAAAGAGTTTGATAGGTACTATTCAGAACATGGAATTCGCAGAGAGAAGACAGTTCCAAGAACACCACAAGAAAATGGTGTGTCAGAAAGGATGAACAGAACAATCATGGAGCGTGCAAGGTGCATGAGATTGCATGCAGGATTGCCTTTACAGCTTTGGGCAAATGCTGTAGATACTGCTATTTATCTAATAAACAGAGGGCCTTCAAGTTCCTTGGATGGTGGTGTTCCGGAGGAAGCATGGACAGGTAAAAAGGTAAACTACTCTTTTTTAAAGCCTTTTGGTTGTGAGGCCTTTGTCCATATTGATAAAGAAAATAGAACAAAGCTTGAGGCAAAGTCAAAGAAATGTACCTTTATTGGATATGGTGTTAATGATTTTGGTTATCGCTTATATGATTACGAAAATCACAAAATCATTAGGAGCAGAGATGTAATATTCAATGAAAAGGTCTTCTATAAGAATCAGTTACAGGAAAAGAAACAGGAAAAAGAAAACAAGGAATACACAGTTCTTGATGAAATCACTGAAAAGGTAAAGGTGCCTGAAAATAATAATAATCAACAATAGCAACCACCACAACAACAACAGGCACCCCAAACACCTGAAAGTGGTGTTAGAAGATCTACTAGGATAAGTAGACCCCCTGAACGATACTCTCCTTCATTATATTATTTATTGTTCACTGATTCTGGTGAACCCGAATGTTATGAAGAAGCAATGCAGGTTGAAAGCAGGAAGAAGTGGGAGGTAGCCATGAAAGAAGAGATGGACTCCTTAATGCATAACCAGACTTGGGATTTAGTGAGGTTGCCTGCAGGAAAAACTACATTGAAGAATAAATGGGTTTACAGGCTGAAGGAAGAAGATGGAGGAAAACAGAGGTAAAAAGCTAGACTTGTGGTGAAGGAGTTTGCACAGAAGAAAGGTATTGATTTTGATGAAATATTTTCTCCTGTTGTTAAAATGACTTCAATCAGAACTATTTTAAGTCTTGTAGCAGCTGAAGATTTTCATCTTGAGCAGTTAGATGTAAAGACAACCTTTCTCCATGGGGATTTGGAGGAAGAGATATATATGCAGCAACCACAAGGATATGAGGTGAAAGGGAAGGAGAAACTAGTGTGCAGGTTGAAGAAGAGCTTGTATGGCTTAAAACAGGCTCCAAGGCAGTGGTATCTAAAATTTGACAAGTTTATGTCTGAACAAGGTTATACTATATGTCACTCTGATCATTGTGTTTATTTGAAAAAGCAAAATGATGGCAGCTATATTATATTGTTATTGTATGTAGATGACATGCTTGTTGCAGGATCTAACATGCAGGAAATAAATGTGCTCAAAAGAAAATTGGAAAATTCATTTGCAATGAAGGATTTGGGAGCTGCAAAACAAATCCTTGATATGAGAATAACTAGAGACATGAAAAATCGTAAATTAACATTGTCTCAGAATGAGTACATACAAAAGGTGTTGAAAATATTTAACATGCACAATGCAAAACCCATTAGTACACCTTTTGCTAGCCATTTCAAACTTAGCAAGGAAATGTGCCCAAAGACCCAAGAAGACATGGATTATATGTCTAAAGTTCCATATGCATCAGCAGTTGGAAGCTTAATGTATGCAATGGTCTGCACAAGGCCCGATATTGCACATGCAGTGGGAGTTGTAAGCAAGTACATGAACAATCCAGGAAAGGAACAATGGATGGCAGTGAAATGGATTCTCAGATATTTGAAATGTACCACAAATAAAGCATTATGCTTTGGTGGTTCAAACATCTCCCTACAAGGATATGTTGACGCAGATATGGCAGGTGAGAGAGATAACAGAAGGAGCACTACAAGATATGTATTTACTGTTGGTGGAACAACTGTCAGTTGGATTTCAAAAATACAAACTGTTGTTGCACTTTCAACAATAGAAGCAGAGTATGTTGCTGCTACAGAGGCTAGTAAAGAAATGATTTGGTTACAAAGGTTTATGGGTGAATTGGGTAAGGAGCATGATATGGGCACGTTATACAGTGATAGCCAAAGTGCCATTCATCTTGCAAAGAACTCAACATTTCATTCTAGGACTAAACACATACAGCTCAAATACCATTTCATACAATCAGTGTTGGAAGATGGAGAGTTGAAGCTAGAAAAGATACACACTAGCCAGAATCCTACAGATATGCTAACAAAAGTTGTAACCAGGGAGAAACTGAGAATATGCTCAGTTTCAATTGGTCTTCAAGGATGACGATGAAGATGAGGAACAACCAGGTCCAAAGAGGAGTCATTTTCCAGCGAATGAAGCAGCGGTGGAGTTTCTACAATCATTCTCCAAGTGGGAGATTGTTGTGTGTGGAGCATGATTGTTCAGAGGTCTTTGTTTCAGCCGGATGTATACCCCAGGAAGTTTGTACACCCCTCCACGCGAGAGTGTGTGGGGGGGCCGATCCCCCCCGGCTGGGGGGTCCGGGGGCTAGCGGTCCCCCGGCGGGGGCTCCGGGGCAGCGCCCCCGAAGCTAAAAACAAATGTAAAATTGCCTTGTAAAAGTATAGTAATTTCTAGTCAATTTGGGCCGTTCATTAGGTGGATGATCTGACGGTAGAACTTATGTTTAGTTTAGGGTTTTTTGCCCTAGAAGGAAACCCCTATCTTTGTATGAGGGTATTGTATTGGAGGCTGAGATATAGATGTGTTTTCTGTGAGCGAGAAACATAGAGGTGATACTGTGAGAGAAAACAGAGGATATTATAGCGGATTTGTTGTAGGTTGCGTCTCTTCATTTTGCTGGATAATAGAAAGGAAGGACTGGCTGTTCGGGGTGGACGTAGCCCAAACTGGGTGAACCACGTATATCCGTGTCTCTCTTGTTTTGTGCATTTTCTGTGTTTATATTTCTGCAATATTTTATGTGTTCCATTGCTCCATAATATATAATTTTCTAACAAATGGCTTGTAACTATCGGTTGTGCATTGATTTGATCTAGTTGTGATTGGTTGGCTTTAGTATTCAATGATGTGATTCAATTGGTTTATAGTGCTTCAGTGATTCAGATTTTGAGATTCAGTGTTTTAGTTTGGCATATTGGTTTGGGCTTATTGTTAGTGTGGGTTCAGTGTGAAAATTTGATGAAAGGTGGTGTGCATGTTTTTGACACAGGTGCATCTAGTATCAAATATTACGAAACATGGTCCACAAAGGGTGCTGAGGGTTGGAGCCTTCAGTAAGGGAGTTAGAGCTTCCTTCCAGTGATATATGGTAAAATTTTTCAGGGGGTAGGTGATCCCTTCCAATAGGAGCCGGTAAATAAGATCAAGGTTTTGTAGCTCCCTTCCAGTGGGTGTTGGAGAATGAGCAGAGGTTGTAGCATCCTACAGGTGGGTGCCTGCATGCTGGTAAGATTATGCACCAGTACAACATGTAATGAATATTTTAATATATAATAATAAAGAAAACAAATATGACTTCAACGATGGTTTTCTCCCACATTGGGTTTCCACCTAAAATCTTGGTATTCTATGTGTTTTTTTATGTGATGTGATTTATCTATTCTTTACTACATATTGAATGGTTAATGCATTAATAATAAAATGATTAAGTTAACTCACTCATGAAAGTTATGACAAATTAAGTAAACTATATATATGCTGTTTTATTTCACTGAAGTTGCATACACACAAGGGTTGCATAAATGACATTAGCGTACATATATCTGAATATGAAATTGATAGTAAAAGTGAATTGAAAATAATTATTCACCCCCCAGTATTTTTCATAACAATTGGTATCAGAGAAGGTCGCTCCAACATAATCTTTATTGCTTGAGAGTGGATCAGGGACAATGGGAAAGAATAAAAAGAAGAAAGAAACTCAAAGGAAGGAGCCAATTCAAGAAAACCATGTGTTATCACCAAAAAATTGATCATCTAGCCTAATTTACTAGATGGATCGAAGTACACCATGTAAAGCCAATTTTACCATAGTAAAATTGCTTTCACTGTGAGAAATTACTTAATAAACCACCTTTATTAAGTAATTTATAGTTAAACCCATGAAGAATAATTAAATAAATCACTATTTATTTGATTTTCTTCTAGGAATAATTAATTAAATCATTGTTCAATTAGTATTCCTTGTCATATTTGACCCAATCATGAAAAATAAACAGATAAATAATTAATTATCTTATTTTTCTCTAAGGGTAATTAATTAATCACTAATTAATTATTATTCTTTGTCAAATTTGACTAAATCCCTTAGGAATAATTAAATAAATCATTATTTGTTTATTATTCCTTAACTAATTCCTTGAGATTATACATAAATAATTTATTTATTTATTATTTCTAAATAAAAGTTTAAATACTTTTTCCCTCCTAGACAAATATAATAAAATATTCCAGGTGGTTATTCCAAGAATGGGATCAATAATATTTTATTATTGCTCGTTATTCGAGGATAACTCAATATTTTGTTATAAATAGAAGGGTCTTCCATTCATTATTCGCTTTTGATTATTTTCATTGTTGCACTCACTGTTGTAACTCTGATTATTTTCATTCTCACACACCATATTTTTGCTGGGTTTATACATTATAGATGAGAGAGACTCTACACAAGCTGAAGACATTTGAGGATAGCCAAGAACCCATCTCATAGAGGGGGATTGGTAACATCTATTTGTTCCCTTCACAGGTGTTATAATAAAAACTATTCTTTGTATATCTGGTTTCCATTGGATGATTGAAGCTATTACTCTTTCTTTTTGTTGTTTAACTATGCTTGTGGCATAGATCCGGACTTTGGCAGGTTTTGTTTCTATCAGTTGCTGCATATATATAATGTTTAACAACGATTTACATTATTGAGATTGTTTGTCATCCACAATCTTAAGTGGGTTCTTTTCGTACATCTTTGAGAAGAAAACACTACAACACCGTGGCAGGGAAAGTGATATATTGGATGTCGTGGCAGTTATAGATGTCAACAAATATTAAGCTTTGGGAGCACCCCACTTTCTGTCAATTAAGAATGAAGAAAATAGTAACAAAGAATTATCAGGTACTGGTTCTTGTTCTAATTGTGGTCCATTTCCCTATTTATGTAATAATGATGATAATGAAGATGACAATGAATCAATTGAAATTTCTTTCATGGGTAGAAGTAAAAGTATTAATTCTAAAGAGAAAACAAATTAAAAAATGGATAGTAAAGGTATGCTTATGCTTAGTGATACTAACTACCAGGAATGGAATGAAAAGATGAAGTCTAAGTTAATGAACCTTGGATCTGATGTTTGGAATTTAGTATGTAGTGGTTGCACTAAAACTCCCCCATCAAGTGAAGAATTGTAAAAGAATAATGAGGCATGAAATGATCATTTATAACATACCTGATTCAACATTAGGAAAGGTTATGCATTATGCAACTGCAAAGGAAGTATGGGATAATCTACTTGAAATCCATGAAAGAAAAACAAAGGAAGATTATTCATGAGGAGAACCAACATGTAATCTTGTTTCTAAAGGAAATAATGATGAGTATGATATGTCAGATGGAGTTACCGATTCATAAGAAGACAATTTAGAGAAAGTACTTAATCTTCAAAGAACACTTGTTTTTTCTTTGAAAAGGATTAACAATCTTAAGAATAAGTTGCAAGCATATGAGAATAGCGATCGTGATAAATTGGCGAATACTGGAGCATAATCTAAACAATACTATGAAAGACTTGAACCTGAGATATTCTCTCTAAGGTCAAATTTTGAAAAGTCAAACAAACGAAATGAAGATCTACTTCAAGTATTTGAAGAACAAGAGAATGGGATGAAGGAATATATTATCGAATTAAAAGAGCAAATGAAAGAAGGAAGAAAGGTTGAAGAAGGAATGAGGAAGAAGTATCCGGAAAAGGAAGAACAATATAAAGACTGGAGGTTGAGGTAAACATTCTAAAAGGTAAATTAGAAGAAAATGATAAACACTTGAGATTTCAAGATAGTACTAAGATTTTGGATAACATTCTTAATAGTCAAAGGTCTCCCTCTAGTAAATCTGGTCTTGGTTTTCATGAAATTGTAAAAGGATAATCTAGCTCACAAGGTTGTGCAAGAAATTATGAGATTAACAAAGAAAAGTCTAAAAGACCCGGTAAAGAATTAAGAATTCAACCAAACCAACAATCAAAGAAATAATTTTTTCAAAGGAAATCATTTTCTCCTAACTATAGAAGTATCAATCGATTCTCTCATTTGGAAAATGATGCTGAATGTTTTATATGTCATAACTATGGACACATTGCAGCCAATTACAAAAGATAATTGTTTCGATCTCAAGAAAATAGCCACTTCACAAGAAGATCATCAACTCCCAGGTATTCAAGTTTCTTTCAGGGTTACTATTTTACATGCAATATATTTGGTCACAAAGCTATTGATTTCAATAAAAGAAATGTGAAGCAAAAATATTATGATGTTCCCTTTTCTGGTCATGTAAGATGTTATACTTGTAACAAGTTTGGGAATGTAGCAAAAGAATGTAGAAACAAGTCAATGGATTCACTCAAACAACAAGTTGATTTCCTCCAAGGTAAGAAACCAAACAAAAATATTGTTACTAAAAGACTTGAGAAAGATGGATCCACCAACACTTGTCATATTAAGCAAACAAAAGAATAACAAGTTAAGTGTGGCCTTGCTCTATGCTCATTTGAAGATGAATATGAATGATACATAAACAATAAATGATCTCATCACATGTCTGGAGATAAGAACAAGTTTGGTTCTCTCAAGAAAAACAAAGACGATAAAGTTATTCTTGGAAATAGTGCTCCAACAAAAGTTTTAGGAAAAGGTAGATCCAAACTTGATAAGCATACAAAAGTAGCCGATGCATTATTAGTTCAAGGGCTAAAGAAGAACATTATAAGTGTAGGCCAAATAGATGATAAGGGACACACAATTGTGTTTACATCAACTAAATGCAAAGTTATAGAAGAAGACACTGGAAAGGTTATAGCAAGAGGATTAAAAAATGCAAACAAGTTATATGTGCTAAAGAAGAATTCAGGCAGAAATAAGAGGTATAGTTCCTCTTCTTCAGATTCAGAGTAAAAGAAGGCAATCCTCATTGCAGTCTATTTTATTTAATATGTTCTTCTAACAGAGACCGTAGAAGTAAATGGGAGGTATATAACCTCATGGAAAATAGGTGATGACCATTAGGACCACAAGATCAATGGTGTATGATCTCAGGGGGAGCTATGACATTTGTATCTAGATGATGATGTCCTATGATGTTTTGATATTCTTTTGATGATGTTTATATTACTGACATTGCATCTGATAAAGTAACAATGATCATAAACAAACATGACAAATTCAGTGGGGGTTGTGACAATAAAAAATCAACATTTTACATTATGTATGTGGTTCTTATGAAAGAAAATCATGTGTATATGCATTATTTGATCTAGATAGTCACGTATGCCTCTTCATGATGAAAAATAAGTGGCACGAATTTAGGGGTTTCTTACCATATGGTTCACTAGTCCATTATTGGCATTTTGGTTCTAATATTGATTCATTGCAGACTATTAGTGATGCCCATATACTGCTTAGGAATGATGTTTGTTCATGATGAGGCTATGAGTTGTTCCAAAATATTATGTTATTTTTGCTGCTTATATGATGCCTTGTTGGTAAGAAGGACATGATCAAATTTGATGATGAAGAATTGGCATAGGTCCTGAAGTTCTGGAGCTGTTTTGAGGCCCTAAACGAAATTTTTTGGGAAATCTGGGAGCAACATGGGTCCATTAACCAATATTGCTCTTCCCAAAGTTGTAGTGCTCAGATAGATCTTTCTAACGAGCTATTGTACACGTCAAACGAAGATCGTATGCCAAAGTTACGACCCGGGAAGTAGATGTACCAGTTTACCCAAACAGGGCCCACAATTTGGTGTTTCATCTTCTAAGGTTAGGTTTTTGGATGTTTAGGGTTTTCCATTGTTTCTAAACAATAAATAGGCCTTCGAGTCTCATTGTAACACAGTTCAGAGGCATGTAGCTGCCACATCTCTTCTTAGAGATAAGCTACCATCGCCCTAGCTAGTTTATTTCCATTTTTGTTTGTAAGCATATTTCAGTATTTTACATTAATGAAATGAAGTATTATTTTTGTTGCATCTCTCTGTATATGGTTATCTCTATATTTTTTTGCGTTCATGCTTAAATCCAGATCAGTGGTATCAGAGCGGTCTGATTTTTCTCTGTTTTTCTTTGCATGTCCCCAACGAGGTCAGGATATGAGGAGTTAGGGCTTGAAATAGTCGAGGCTTTGCAAGACCTTCCTCGCAAATCCCGACAGCCTCCCATGGCGGATGAAAAGAAAGATGAGGAGGCAGGAGATCCTATCAAAATCTTGCTCGAAGAAGCCCTTGAGTGACAAAGGAACGCGATGATGGACAACTTTGCCCAGATCCTTCAATGGCTACCCAGAGGCGACGCATCGACTTCCAACAGCTACTATGGAAATGCCACACCATTTAAGGTACAAGTTAATTTTGAAATCCCCATATTTGAGGGTCAGATAGACGCAGATGTCATAGATAAATGGTTAAATCTGTTAGAAGGGTATTTTTCTGTTCGTGAATTTTCGAGTCGGGAAAAGATTGTTTTCGCTCTTCTCAAAGTAGCCCCCCACGTCAAGGACTGGTGGGAAACCTACTACGAGTAGAAGGATGAAAGTACGAGCTCACTATTTTCATCCGCACCCACTTAGAATTCATTTTGGGATGCCATCAAGGAGCAGTACTACCTTGTCAAAAGCTATGAGGACAAATACATAAAGTGGACCGTGCTATGGTAGGGAAGGGACCAAGAAGTGCCAGACTTCACAAACATTTTTCATACCCTTCGCACACAGTTGGGTATAAAGGATTCTGAGCCGCATTTGGTACTCAAATACTGCGGCTGCCTACATAGATACATCCAGGAAGAGATGGAGTTCATGATCATCTCCTCGCTCGGCACGACATACCGATACGTTGTCAAAATTGAGCAGAATTTCAAACAAAAGAAGTGAGACTTTGGATCTATGAATCAAAAGCAAGGGAAAGGCTTTCCCAAATCACAGAACCAAGGACAAAGCCAAGACAGGGCAACCTAAGACAACCTGTCGAAGCCACAAGAAAAGAACAACACCATGAAGTCGAAGAAGGACACAAGAAAGTGGTGTGAGTTCCATAAGAGACCCACTCACAACACAAGTGAGTGTCGGACCAAGAAGTTGCTCGTGGTTGAGTTGAAGGCTTCAGAATCAGATGCATGTCCCGACCCTGAGTCAGAACCCGACAAGGGGAATGGCAAAGGGAAGCAGATCATTGACGCGGAGCCTAGCACCACTGTTGCCACCGCTAAGGTCCAGAAGAATGAGCCTGAAGATCTAGAGGAGGGGGAATGTCTTTTCCACTCATAGATGTGGGTGAAGGATTCGCTGCTACAATTCATTGTCGACAGTAGTAACCAAAAGAACCTCATTTTAGCAGAGGTCGTGAAGTGGTTGGGCCTACCGACTACACCACACCCGCAACTATATAGTA
This sequence comes from Pinus tabuliformis, assembly GCA_031772625.1. Lineage (NCBI taxonomy): Eukaryota > Viridiplantae > Streptophyta > Pinopsida > Pinales > Pinaceae > Pinus > Pinus tabuliformis. The sequence goes on from CM062819.1 coordinate 439,702,276, forward strand.
CTGGGTGGCTTCACCAAGGACGAGATCTCCAAGTCCGCCAGCAGTGCCACCTTCCCTACAACATCAAACCCTTTACAGATGAGGTATTGTGTGATGTTGCACCTCTTGATGTTGTGATGTACTATTAGGCCAGCCATACTTATGGAGGCGACATGCTATGTATGACTCAAGGCCTCGCGATGTTATCATCACTTTGGGCAATTCTTTATACAAGATACCAGAGGTAGCCCCACCTACTGCCACCTCTTTGATCACTGCTAAGAAAGGCAACAAGCTCATCTTCCAGACTAGGAAATTCATTTTTTTTCTGGTTCGCTCCCAAAGTAAGGGGAAGATCGTTGCCACATCCATGACCCTAGTGAAGGGTTCATCCATGCAGCAACAACAACAACAGAAGGATACTGTCATGATAATAGGTAGGAACATCTTCTCCTCACCCACAAGGACACCATTGCACTATCAATTACCACACAAGTTTCAAGTGGGTGACAAAGTCTGGTTGCATCTGCAGAAAGAACGCCTTACAAGAGCCCATCAGAAGCTCAGACCACTCTAACATGGTCCTTACACCAGTACCAAGGTTGCGGGAAATAATGGTTTGGAGCACATAATTCCCCCATTCCTTCGTTTACATCAAGTGTTCAATGTGGACTTCCCTTTACCATGCTTCCCACCATTACTGGACACATCAGAGATTGCAGAACAGCTCACCAAGGACCAAGTTCAACAGATGGAGGAACTCAATGCAATGGGGATCATTGCTTCCTAAGGGGGGAGGAATGATCCAGGTGGATGTTGGTGGCCACCCACCTATCCCACTTGGACCCCCACAACCGTCTCTTTCAGTTTTTCAGTTTCCTTAATTGTAGCACAATTTACTATTTTTAGCAGTTTTTCGGGTCCTGAAATTCTGGAGCTGTTTTGAGGCCCTAAACAACGTTTTTTTGGAAATATGAGAGCAACATGGGTCCATGGACCGATGTTTCTCTTCCCAAAGTTTTATTTCTCGAATAGATCTTTCTAACGAGCTATTGTACACATCAAACAAAGATCGTATGCCAAAGTTACGACCCCGGGAAGTTGATGTACCAATTTACCCAAACGGGGCCCATAGTTTGGCGTTTCATCTTCTAGGGTTAGGATTTTGGATGTTTAGGGTTTTCCATTGTTTCTCAATAATAAATAGGCCTTTGAGCCTCATTGTAACATAGTTCATAGGCATGTAGCTGCCACATCTCTTCTCAGAGATAAGCTAGCATCGCCCTAGCTAGTTTATTTCCATTTCTGTTTGTAAGCATATTTTAGTATTTTACATTAATGAAATGAAGTATTATTTTTGCTGTATCTCGATGTATATGGTTATTTCTGTATTTTGTTGCATTCCTGCTTAAATCTGGATCAATGCTTCTAATGGTTCATTGTTGGAATTATGGACTTTTAATCACTCCTTATTGCATGGTTTTTTCTATGATGAGTTCATGGTTATTACTACTGTCATCAGTCTTATTTCATTATTCACTATTGGAAAATACAAGTTGTTGTCTCTACATCATGGATGCTTTGATTACATGTGGTGAAGTTATAGATGATGCCTATATGCTGCTTGAGTTGCATTTGGTGAAGTCATTAATGGTTTCCTCATCCTATACACTTGATATAGAGGATATATGTTGGTTAATGATGTTGCTGACCAATTCTATTCTATGACTTGTGATGCTGGAGGTACCCTTTGTTTGCACATATATTGTTGATGCATATATATGCTACCTATGGTGTTGTAGTTCAAGAGATTGATATTGTTGCTTGAGGATTGTGACTCTTCCTATATGTGAAGAGAGTGTGTTGACCTTGATGACATGAGGTCAAGGGTATGAGTTGCTGACAGAGATTTATTGCACAATCTTATGCTTCTACTATATTTGTTTGGTGATGCTTGGAAGCATTGCATATTTGGTCAGGTATTGATGAAGATTGATGCTACACTGTCTTATCTACCTGATGATATATTTCTTCTTGGTGATGAGGACGCTCATGCTGCTATTATTATGTCACTTTATGTTGCTGCTGTCAGATGATTATGTTGCATGTGCACATTTGGAGCATGATGATTGTTGATGATTATCATGGTTTTTCTATAAAGATACTTCATAGTTGAGATACTTGTTATGGTTATGGATTTCATGTATGCCTCTTGATGTAAAGGTCATGGAAAGACCCATTCGGTAATCATTGTAAAATTTAGTCATGTATGGGCTATTGGGATCAAGTCATGCTATGTATGTAACCCCATTATTTTGGATAATTGATGTAAAGTTGAGTCCAATATAAAAACCATTATGTTAGGTGATTGATGTAATCATGGGAGCATAGAGTCATTGGTGATGGGAAAAGTCATATTTGTTTGAGTGATAAATCCTTGTACTTTTATTTTATATATTTAAAAGGTCCAACATATGCTTAGGGGAAGAATGGTAATTATGCAAATTTCATAGTTTATATTAGCGAATCCGACTTACAATATTGAGATATACAAGGGAAGTACTTCATTCAGCCTGGTTCAACCCTTTTCCCTTGTTGTCCTTCATGGAAACCGATTTGACAAAGATGTACTTGATGTCAATATGATGATTATGGAACTATTGTAGATGGCATGTTTGATGGTGCAAATATTTCTGAGGATATGAAAAATAATTGGAAACTCAGTGATAGGATGCATGAACAATGTGAATTTTGAGAAGTATACACAGTTCAAATGAAGAAACGTTGCGTACATACGCAGGTCCTATGAAAAAAAGATGTGTGCATAATCTGACCCATGGGAAATTGGAAACCAAGGGTAATTACCATGGTAATTGCCCATAGTAATTATGGTAGAAATGTCTATTTGATCTTATCAACGAATACCAATGACATTACCAAAGGATTTTCTTGAGGTATTGGAAAAGGAAAAAACTATATAAGGAGATGGAGATTAAGGATTTACGTGTGAAAGTAATGGATTATTGATGTGTGACCTGATATGGAACATGTGTGCACCGGGGAGCAAGGAGAAGACTCAGATCTGAAAGATATGAAGATATGTTGAAATATATGTCTAATTGATTTGCTTGTTGCAAATGTTTAAGTAGCTAACAATGATATATCTGTGGTTATAATGATGTTGTGATTTGAATGTGTTTTCAGAAATTTTTAGTTTTGACAATGAAGTTTGCGGAATGTGAGTTGTGTTGCAGCAAAGGTTTGTTTTAGTGATTTAAGATATGTGCGTTGGTTTTCCTCATAAAGGTCACGTGCATACGCATATATGGTTAAGTACTATCGCATATAAATTCTGTAATAATTTATGTAGTATATATATATATATATATATATATATATATATATATATATATATATATATATATATATATATATATATATATATATATATATATATATATATATATATATGCAAGTGTTACACATGATAAGCGTGTATATACATATGTATGCTTAATAACAACCACACATATTCTCTGAGTTAAAATTGTTCAGGGTTTGCAGTGCTGCTTGATGATGATAATTGATGAGTTCTGTTGTATTTTCTCCTATCTGTCAATGATGTATTGATCATGATGGTTTGTATCTATTGGTTGTAAATTGATTTGATCTGGTTGTGATTGGTTGGTTTTAATATTCAATGACATGATTCAATTGGTTTACAGTGCTTCAATGATTCAAATTGAGATTCAATATTTCATCTTGGCATATTGGTTTGGGCTTAATGTTGGTGTGGGTCCAATGTGAAAGGTGGCCTACATGTTTTTGACACAGGTGGATCCAGTATGAAATATTATGAAACGTGGTCCATGAAGGGTGTTGAGGGTTGGAGCCTTCAGTAAGGGAGTAAAAGCTTCCTTCTAGTTGTAGTTGGTAAATGAGATTAAGGGGTTGTAGCTCCCTTGCAATGGGCTTTGGAGAATGAGTGGAGGTTGTAGCCTCCTGTAGGTGGGTGACTGCGTGTTGGTAAGAGTATGCACCAATACAAGATGTAATGGATATTTTATTTATATAATAAGAAAGAAGATAGAGACGATGACAACAATGATTTTCTCCCACATTGGGTTTCCACCTAAAATCCTGGTGTTCTATGTGTGTTGCTTATGTGATGTGATTGTTCTTTACTGCATACTGAATGGTTAATGAATTAATAGTGCAATGGATAAGCTAACTCACTGATGGAAGTTATGACAAATTAAGTAAACTAGATATACACGGTTTTATATCACTGAAGTTGTGTACACACACAAGTTGCATAAATGATAGTAGCGTATAGATCTTTGAATATGAAATTGAAAGTAAAAGTGGACTAAAAAACTGATTCACCTCCCCTCTCAGTATTTTTCCTAACACATGCTTCACATGCTCTTCACGAGTCTTACTGAAAATAAGAATATCATCTAAGTAGACTAAGAAAAAATCACTAAGGAATGGTCGCAACACATCAATCATAACTCTCATGAATGTTGAAAGTGCATTGCAAAGCCCAAATGGAATAATTAACCATTAAAAAAAACCTTGTTTTGTATTGAAAGAAATTTTCCAAATATCATCTTCAACAATCCTTAGCTGATGTTAACCACTTCTCAAATATAACTTAGTAAAGTAAACAACATCCTTTAACTGATCTAGCAAATCATCAATGCGAGGAAGAGGATAGTGATTCTTTACTGTGATCTTGTTCAAATTTCTAAATCCACACACATGTGCAATCTACCATCTTTATTTGGTACCAAGACAATAGGAGACCCACAAGGAGATGTGCTAGGCCCGATGACCCTTTGTCAAGCGACTATTGAATTTGCTTCTTAATTTCTGCATTCTCCAAAACTGACATTCTATACATGCCAATATTTGGAAGTGGCGCATCTTGCTACAAATGAATCTCATTTTGGATTCCTATTTAGGAAGAAACCCTTTACGTTCATGAAACATATTTTCATAAGTGTTAGAAACTTCAACCAATTCATGCTTGAGTTTAGAATCACATCCTATGCAAGCTTCAGATTCAACAATATCTTTAGCTTTAATCATTAACAACACAAAATTCTTACTAATATTTACAAGCCTTTTCATCTGACCAACACAACAAGAGATAATTTCATCTTCTTGCGATGTGATCTAACTCAACTCCATCTTTAAAAAGATGATATTTGTTCTCATGACGATAGAATATGGCTTTTCAGGCATACAAGTATGGACTCCCTAATACAATTCCACGTATGTCAAGTGGTACAACATCAAGCTCTACCTCATCTATAAAGTTTGCAGTGATGGTGAATTTGAGTTTACACTTTATTGTCATTTGTAATTTTGCATCATCATATACCCAACACAAAGGGTAAGGTTTATTATGAGGTGTAGTTTCTAGATTTAGTTTCTTGATAATTTCTTTAGAGATAAGATTGAATTGGGATCCACTATCAAACAATGTATCAACTTTTGTATGTTCTGTAATGACCCTGATATGAAAAAGCTCACTTATTTCTTTTTCATTTTGAGACTCGATAGGCATACTAGAAGAAATAGTACTTGCATTAGAATCTTTACCTTTCATTTCCATGGCTATGATTTTGGTTTCATCACCTGAATCAAATCCTATATCTTGTTGAGTTGTAGCAACAATATTTTGTTTCCCCTTGTTATTGAACTTCTTTAGTCTCATTTTTGGATGTAATTTCCAACGATGGTATTCATCATGGCCTTCTTTTGAACAATATTTGCAGGTAAGTTTCTATCCCTCTTTCTTGATAGTAGCATTATTTTTTCCTTTGCCTTTAAACTTCCTCTTTCCTTTGTCTCCATATTTGGAAGGTTTCTTGCTAGTATTTTGAGGAACATTCTTTCCTCTTGATTCTAAATGAGTTTCCTGAACACATACTTTATCTAGATTGGTGGGATTAAACATAAGTATAGTATGTCTCAAATAACTATGTAATCCACCTATGTATTTAAGGAGAGTTTATTTTGAAGACAAATCAACACCCAAGATTAAAGCTCTTCTTCTAAATTCTCATGTGTAACTTTGCGCACTCTGACCTTTAGCTTGTCTAAAATTTTTCCAATCCATAATTTCTTTTTGCATGTAATTTAATGGATACATTTCCTTCTTAATGTAGCTATAAAATCATTTGAAGAAGAGATAATTTTACCACTTTTCTTCAAGTCTTCTTAGGTTTTGGCCTCCCACCAGATGAGGGCTGCACTTTCCAAATGAAGAGAAGCAAGATGGATCTTTGTAACATTATAATCAATCTTTTGAATCCTACAATAGACTTCAATTTGAAGAACCCAATTATCCAACTTTTCAGCGTTTACTTCCCTATTGTACATAGGCAATTCGAACTTGACATCAAGCTTAAGCAAAGGAAACTTAACATGTCCTTTTGGAGATCTAGGAGGATTATGTCTAGGTGTTTAAGGAGGTGAAAAAGGAGGTCAGAATGGAGGTGAATATGGAGGTCAAGGAGGAGGTGTAGGTGGAGGCTTACCCCCATCACCACCATTACCTTTTTGTTGATTAGAACTTTCTTCTTGCAACCTTGTTATCATTTCATTGTACATCACTCTCACCATCTCAGACATATCATAGAAATATTTTTTGAAAGCACTCTCATCCTTAGATATCGACTCCTACCCTTTTTCATGTGCCATGAATAGTGGAGTTTTTGGAGTTTGTGACCTCCTTGAACCAATTTGAAGGTTTGATTCTTCAAGAACTACTTCTCCTCTTCTCAACTTAGACCTTGTAATATATTGTAGCTCAATTTTACCCAGCTAAAAGGTCAAATATTTTAAAAGAATGCTCCAACACATGGTTAAATTTGCTAAATTTGATGGTACCTATTGATATTTGTTGGTAGCTCCACAAGTGGAAGAAATTCTTGGTGTTCTTAAAAATGATTAAAATGCTGTTAGAGGGAATACTTCTGGGCCCCCATTTCTTACAAAAAAATTGGTTGGGAAGAAGAATGTTTTTATGCAAAACATTTGATATCGCTTATTATAATTTTATGTTGATAAAAAAATGATTTTTGGGCTAGAAGCAGGTTTTTATATACCTTATTGGCATGTTACACTATACATAAAGTACAAATCACAGAAGCCTCAAACAATAATCTTACAAGCTATCGAAAGAAGGTGTTTTCTGATATGCATTACACCAAGCTTCTCCACAGTATGGAACTTTGAACATATCAAGATTTTTCTGTTCATATTATGGCAAAAGTGGATTGTATACAATTTTTTAAATATCTGTCTTCATGAGATGTATTATGCAAGACTTGAAGCTCATACCAGGAATGGATAAAAAGTGGTGGTTGCAAGGCAGTGGTTAACTCAGAACTGTGCATTAACCCCAATATATTGAAGAAACTTTTCATCTCTGTAGAAGAGAAATTTTGGAAATTGAAGCTTAAAAGGCCCTTCTATAAAATCTCATATCCAGCTTTAGAGGGGAGTTTTGACAATTCACTACAACTTTGACTGAGATGTGGGGAATTCTCAGATGCTTATTCTATAAAATCTCATATCGGAACAACAACTTTAGAAGGGAGTTTTGACAATTCACTACAATTTTGAATGAGATGTGAAGAATTCTCAGATGCTTATTATATAAAATCTCATATCGGAACAACAACTTTAGAAGCGAGTTTTGACAATTCACTACAATTTTGAATGAGATGTGAAGAATTCTCAGATGCTTATTCTGCTAAATTAGTATTGTATGTAAAATTGTTAAGACATTTGAGATCACCTTTCATTGTGCTTTGACTTTTTATCCATAATGCTATGGGCATATTGTTTTGACCTCAAAAGATTTAGGACGTGGTGCCGGGGTAATGGGACAAGCATTGACATATATGAACTCATGTTTGGATTCAGCCCAACTTTGGAGATGTTTTTTCGATGTAAACTTTTTGAAGTAGGAAGAGGGACTTCGTATGAATCTGAACTACAACTAAAGTCAAATTGGATGGAAAGAGTGAAGAGAACAATACATTAAGTTCTAAATTTTCTTGCAAAAGAGTGGAAATCGAGGAAATAAGAAGAGCCCCCAGATGAGAACCATCTGTCAGATCAACTACCATGGATGTCTACATTGAATGATGTCCACTCATCTGTAAAGAATGCTTTCAGATATTTTCAGTAGAATTACCATAAAAAAGGGGTGCTCTGTTGTGTGGGATGTTTCAACATATTGGTTCTTATAGTACTACTTGTTCATTTTGAAACAAAATTAAAAACCCATGGATGCATTGATTGATGCTCTTGTTGGGAAGAAGACCCTCAGGAAAGACGAGTTTTTCCATTTGCTAGAGGAACATGGTCGCCTAGATCCCATGCCACAACAACTTACTAAGGTTAGAGATGTTAGTCTTGCAGACTTTCAATAAAAGAACTTCAATAAAAGAAGTATCTGAATCAATACTTGATTATGATGGGACGCCAAGTGTGGAAAATTATAGTGCCAATTCTGGTGTGGAAATGGTTAATCGATCGAATCCAGATAAATTTGAGAATCCTCCTTCAAGAAATTCCAGCAAACAGGTGAATAGTGAGAATTTTGGTGTCAAAATGGTTAATCTTTCAGCTACAAATAAATCTGAGAATTATTTTCAGAGAAATTCCAACAAGGGCCCCTCTCGTTGAAAGGGTTATGAGGAGTTTGTGAAGCGTAATCAAGAGTTTTTGTTAGCGAAGAAAGAGATTGAGAATAGATGGGGTATTGTTGACGATCCCGTTCTCTATGGACCTTTGTATCATAATGTCTCAAAAATCAAAAAGAGTTATGACTTAATGGAGAATATTTTTAAGGTCTACATATACAGAGAAGGCCAAAGATCATACTTCCACACAACAACACTCAAAGGGATTTATGCATCAGAGGGATGGTTTACGAAGTTGATTAGTGGAAATAAACGATTTTCTGTTACAGATCCAAGGAAGGCTCACATGTTTTAGTTTCCTTACAATGTTTATGAGATAGTGGAAGGTATGTATGTGCCCAACTCTCATAACATGCACCCATTGCAATTGTTTCTGAGGGACTATCTCAACACGATTGCTACCAAATATCCCTTTTGGAACAGAACAGGAGGGATAACTTCTTTGAAAGGCCTCTTCGTAGAAATGTTGTAGACAACTTTACTTCTGAAAATTGTATGTATTCAAAGTTAACACAATTCTGTTGGCTGATCCATGCAGGTGGCTTTCCTATCAAGAATAGGTGTTACAGGGTTGCAGGACTCATTTATTTTTTATTTCATTGGAATTAACCATATTGGTGGAGAAGTACATGAAGACTTGCCTTTGAAGGCACGTATTTCACTTGGCGATTTAATTCATAAATATCAAGAATTCCTTTCATTGATGATTTAGAGTATGAGTAATATGTGAGGATACAGTGATATGGGGTTTAACGGTAAGTTTCGCTGGATGAAACTCACGAGATGAGGGTTCAAATCTCATTGAGTATATATATGACCTGTTGTGTCTTGGCTAGAAGAGTAGACAACCCCATAGCAGACGTCTCGGTTATTGTTGAGGCATAAGTTCCTGCTATTGTGCGGCTGTCTCGGTTCTTGTTGAGGCATAAGTTCCTGCTATTGTGCACTGTCTCGGTTCTTGTTGAGACATAAGTTTCCTGCTATTGTGCAGCTGTTCTTGTTGAGACATAAGTTTCCTGCTATTGTGCGGCTGGCAGGCTGTTGCACGTAGCTTAGATTTATAGTGAAAGCCAACTAAATTTAATCCTGAGTCTGTTCAGGGTAACTCTCAGCAGTTACCGATCCTAGATTTAAAAAAATAAATATATGCATTCGGACATCTCCAGAGGCAATATAGATCAAAGTTTTGATTTTATATCTCCTATAGATCCATAGGAAAATCATTGACAGTCTAGAACATTTGAGTCCAGATTGAAGAGGATCTCGGAAGGACAAATTTCACGAAGTCATAAATATATGCATTCGGACATCTCCAGAGGCAATATAGATCAAAGTTTTGATTTTATATCTCCTATAGATCCATAGGAAAATCATTGACAGTCTAGAACATTTGAGTCCAGATTGAAGAGGATCTCGGAAGGACAAATTTCACGAAGTCTGATGTAGTGGGTGGTCCCGTAAGGCAGTTTTCTCATACTTTTTGTCAGCAAATCAACGATCTACATTTGTTACGATGGAAATTTCTCTCTTTAAGTAACCACTAATGGTGGTTTCGTAAGTGGTTTTATGGCTTCCAAAGACCGTGTGGTTTTCCATGGGGCCCACACCCATCTGGGCTTTATTTAAATATGCCAATGTTTTTTTTAATATTTGTATTGTAAGAATAAAGAGGCTGAAGTTTTATTTAAAAAAGGGCTTAATTTAATATTATATATAATAATAAAAATATATATAATATTAAGACAATATGTTTTTTTTTTTCAAACCTTTTAAAAAAGAAGAAACAATTTTCTTAACTGTTTTAAGAACTAGTTTTGAAATTCATCATGATAGTTAGACAATTAAGCTAGGAGGTGGACATAAAAGACCAAAAGTGAGACATTAGAGGGGTTCAAAGTTTAGTGTTCATGACTAAGTATTGTAAACCAAAATATGTTTGAAGCTGAATAATATATTGCAGTTTGATTCCAACATTGGGCAGTTGCAGTGATTGTTTTTTTCTTGAGTTTCAACATTCAAATTTATGTATTTTTCTATCTTAGATAGTGTAAGATGCAACTAGTGATTTGGTTCAGTTTTCAGTTTTTGATGAATTTACGTAATTGTACTCTTGATAATTAATCTTGAAACCCTTAATGGGCACTCCACATCCAAGAACCTCATTCATATTTTCTCAATCTTACATTATTATTTGTACAGAGTTAAAGCACAAATTCTTAATTTCCTATGCCAAAACTTTGTCTCTTCCATTTTATTCTTTACATCTCCACCTTGCAACTCTTGTGGCCTCTTTGGCCATTCTACTTTGGAAGGCTAGGGTTTCAAAACTAGAACTTTTGGTTACAAGCTTTCATGGCTTGTACTTCCAACCATTAATTTTAATCTTTTTATCCAATCTCAAAATGTCTCACGCACTGGTTTCCCCACAATCAGGAACTGTCTCCTGAGGTACAACATAATCATTGAATAAAACACTTGCAAAAACTATCAAATATTCAAAGGAACCATGCTCTAATACCAAACTGATATGAAATTAAAAATTGAAGGTTTCTTGTAAAAGTTTGCAAGCTAGTTTATGTCTTGTGGGCAATGGATCGAAATTGCAAAAGCACATAAACTTTTTTAACTTAGTTAAGTTTTGCAGATTTAAATAGAGAAAAATAGACCACATATAACATCACAAAAGAAAAATTTGATGACGAAGTTCACTCCTCCTGGGTTATGTCTCTGGGTCTAGCTTCCAATGTTGTCCCTTTAAATTATATGCTTAAAATTTCAATTACATACACATACAATGCCCAAATCACAAAAATAATGTCGTCCTTATGTCCAGAACACCCAAAAACCCCTTTGTAGGCTCTTCTTGGGCTTAAAAAGGCTGAAACAATGGCCAAGTTAGGCCTCCTTCTTCATTTCCCTTCTTTCTACTTTGCAAGTTCGCAAAATTGGCTAAACTGGCAATGATTTCCCTCTTGGAAGTTCCATCAGGCGATAATTTGGCATCGGTTTGATGTTAATTCTGTCGTTAATTGTGCAATTTTTCGAACAATCAAATGCGCCAATAGGCTCGTGCGCCGATTCTTTAGGCTCCAAATCTGGTCACGTGGCATTCCGTGTGGCTAGGGGCACATGCTAGAGGCCATGTACCTACCGATTTCCCCACTCCTGGTCGTATGGGTTGTCCATGTGTCCGCGGGATGGATGCCATGTGCCAGCCCTTCTCTGCAGCCCCGCTGGTAGTTCCGTCACATTGAATGGAACCTAGGGCCAGGGCTTCCCACCCTGCCACTTTTCCTTCACCCACGATTACATCACATTCCATATGAACTAGGGTTGGGGCCACGTTCCCCACCCCCTCTCGCTAACATGCCCACTTGGTCCATTCAAATCCAAATTTCCCATTACATATAACAAACACGTCTGGTGGTGAAATTGTTTTGCGGTTGGCGTATAACTGTGAGGTTGTGTAATCGAACCCTGTAGAGGCCTGTCAGCCTAATAACCAAATTTCGACACATTTCTCAAGGCTACGAAGTGGCTTTCATTGGGCCACATGGAGCCCTATGATTGGCCCACGTAGTGACTCGGGATTCACCCAAACCAAATCTCCTTCAACCACTCACATCATGCCAAGTGTTAGATCTAGATTGGATCAATACTGCACAATCACATGTTGACGTTAACACCACATCATCGTATGGCCTACCCAGTTAGATACCCAATCAACCCTGCAAGTTGACTTTTTAGTTGTTTGGCAAAAACTTTAGAACACGATAACTTTAACATACGACGTTGGATTGAGGTGACTCAAGTGTCATTGGAATTAGAACAACGATATATACGATTTGGCATCGACTTTGGTAGAATTTGAAAAATTTCATTTTTGAGCATATTTTTGATCCCCTGGATCAATCAAGTGACCAACAAACTTGACTTGGTATTGTGATTGGGAGATTACAGTCTCCTTTCAAGTTGTAGCTTGATAAAGAATATGTTGTATCCTATTGAGGTAAGGGCCTCTTGTGGGTTGTAGCTTGGAGAATATATTTTGGGAGTTGGAGCTTCCATGAGGTAGCAACCTCCCGTAGGTTGGAGCATGTTGGAAATGGGTCCCCTAGGGTCAATTTTGGGGTTAAAAGCACAAGTTTTAGGGCAAAAGGCCCAAGCTTTGTATAAATAATGTAAAGTCTTCGCATTATCTGGTCGCAGAGTGCGAAGATGTAAATAGTAAAAAAGGGTTTCAACGCTTAGTTTAGATAGTTTGTGTTGGCTTGATGAGATCCGCCCTTGGTCTGCGAGCCATGGGAATGTATAAAAATGGAGTCTTAGAAGAGTCTACAACAAATTTTTGGTAGAGTTCTAAGTAAGTTTTTTTGTTTGTAAGAGCTAAGAGCGAAGAGTCTTAGTGTAGGAAGAGGCTCTACAGCTGAGTTCATAGAGGCCTAGGGTAGAAGTTCGCAGTTGAATGCGTGGACCCCTGCAACTGTGTGTGTAGATTAGTCAGAGTCTATACTAGAAATATGGATTATCAATAAAGAGAAGTATTCTGGAATTACCTGTGTATTTTACTTCTGTTATGAATGTTACGATTATGTTATGTTGAATACTGGGTTTATGAATTAATGCTATATTGATGTGCAAATCTATGTATTTTACTTTGTCATATGAACGCAAGTAAGAATATCTGTTTACGCACGATAATCATAACACATGTTGAAGTTAACCAATACTTAAGCTATTCGAGGTAGACACAGAAGTAAGGATAATTATAGAGGCGCGTAAGTTTCTAAATCATCTATTTAGGGTCTGCGAAGGATGATCAGAGACTTTCACGGAAGCTTCAAGAACAAATAAGAGAAGTACATTGATAAGCCATAAGGGCTTATCGATCTGCGCAAAGGAAGAGTGAAGGTCTAAAAGCGACATCTCTACCATCTCAGGGTGCGAAAACTGGTTCTTGCATCCCCCCATATTGCTTCGGGTGAGACTTTAGTCCGCTCTTCGCGGATTGATGCCGAAAGGGCCAACAGTGTAGGGATTTGCTTGGCTACTTAACGCTAAACCTGGGTTAGGGCCATCAAGCCAACAAATGGTTCCATTGCTGGGACCGAGATCTACATAACGAGATGTGTGATGTCGCATCATTGGAATCCAACTAAGAAAGAGATCGAAGATTGGTTGGATAGAAAGATCCACAAATTCGTGACGCAAGAAAATAGGAATCCACGATTGACGAAAGAACAATGGTTGGACAAATACTTGTACACATAGATACATGAAATCTTCTTCTGTTCCTTCCTGGTTTAATTATGTGAGTGGATCGTGAAGTTGGCAGACGACCAAGGGAGGTGGAGGCTTGACGGGCTGATTGTCTGGACCTCGGAGTTAGTGCAGAGATTGGAAGCCTCTGAAGATAAGATCATGCACATTTTCAATGATTGGCTCGATCGTATCATATGAGGGTTCGTGACAGAGTTCACAGTCGATACCTTGGTGAGTTACAACGAAGCAGAGCGCCGCTTCTTCAAGGGGCCGCGAGGTAAGAATTTAAAATTGTTAAATACTTGGATTAAGACGCTCTTGTGTGAAAAGTGGGTTATGTGGCTACCTTGATGTTTGGGGCTACCCGAAGTGGAAGAATATTCAGGAAAAAGGGAAGAACATGCCCTGAATATAGCCTGCTAATTGAATCCCCTTTGAGTGATGACGTGGAAGCAACACAGGCTTCTCTGCAGAGCGTTGTTCAGTTGATAAAGTAAGGGTTCCTGCAATACCTCACCCCCCACACTACCTCCATCTTCACCTCCACCGCATATGACTTCGCCTACACCACCGCCACCTCCGCCACCGTTCAATATGGCGAACTCTGTAAATCTCAAAGGGCATGGGAAATGAAGATCCGGACCAGTTTTGGTTCGTCGCGAACGCTGTATGGGAAGCTTAGGGTATCATAGATGATCAAATGAAGAAAGAAATGTCGGTTAGTTCTTTGCAGGACCGCACACTAACATGGTACATTAAGTACTACACTGATAACCCGATGTTCGCGTTAGCAGATATCCAAACTACACTGAATAAGGAATTCAGTAGACTTGAGTCTGAAGTGAAATCGATTGTGGGATTCAAAGAGATCATGATGAAGCTTGGTGAGACACCCTAGGATTTGGATCAAAGATTGAAGTGTACGATCTACAAGGCTAATATGAATCTGACTGATGGGCAACACCGCAAATGGTTTGTGGCTTCGCTCTTGCCTCTTCTAAGGGTTGCGCTATCACAACAGAAGATTGGGACCTAGGCGGAAGCTTTGGAAATCATGATGAGATTGCACGAGACAACAATGCATGATACTAATATGGGGGTTCAACAGATTCATGCGCAGTTGTAGAACCTTTGCCTAGAAATGCAGAGTCTGAAGAAAGATAAAACAGCTCGAGCCGAGGTCCATGAAGAAGTTTGGTGCCTAAAGTGCAAAGCCAGGGGCATGACAAAAATCACTATCTAGTTTTTGCAAATTATGTTGCAACACGGGACCAATGCCTTTGAGGCCGGAAGCTACATCAGGGCCAAGTATAGGGCCCACGCTATGGTGTGTTATCTGCCAGGTAGCTGGGAAACATGTGACAGACAATTTCCATTTGCTGCAGAAATTCGTACAGACACCACAACAAATCTTTTGCAACTTCTATCAATCAATGGGTCATGATGAGCGCAATTGCTGGAGTTACGAATTAATGATGGACAGGACACCTACATATAGGGTGCAGGTAGAAATGCGGCCTCCAGACCAAGGCATTGGAGGAGCGCAAGGCGAGTATCAGGGGCGTGGACGAGGACAAGGTGGAGGAGGACCTGGTAGAGGTCGAGGGCAGGTCATTTGTTACAACTGTGGGGGGATCAGGACACTACGTGCGAGACTTCCCAAATCTGACGCGTTTGTCATGCCACTATTAGACTCAATTTGATCATGCAACGATGGATTGCCCTATATTGTTGGCTAAGATATGTGAGAAGGGGGCGTAGCCTCAACAATCGACTCAGAACCTACAGATGATGAGGGCTGAGCCTCGCGAGGAAGATCCTAAGGTAAATATTGTGCTGCGGAGTGGGGAAACGACTGGTGAAGATAAGGGGAAGCAACCTGAAGAAGGTGAGTGGGTCCGAAAAGTGCCAGAAAAGGAGACCAGGTTTGATCTAGAACGTGCAAAATAAACGTTTATGGAAGCAAAGAAAATCTTCGCTGAGGTCTCTACCTCAGGGAGTCAGGAGAAGTCGCTTGAAGAAATGGACCTGTCCATGATTACCACGTTTTTGGAGACTTGCATGAAACTGCTACATGATAACAAGGCTATGAAAGGACTGCAGGCACTGATCAATAGGTGCGCTGGGAAGGAAAACGCTACTGATGGACCGTACGTAGTCATAAAGATTGGTAGGCATAAGACGAGAATGGGGCATGAGATGAGGCTTACTGTGCAGATAGGTGAATATGAGATGGATCAAGTTATTTTAGATTTGGGGTCGGACGCGAACGTTTTTCCAAAACAGACATCAGAGAGAATGGGGAGACATGCACTACAGTGGTCTCCGATTCAGTTAAGGATGGCGAATCAGCAAAAAATCATTCCAATGGGGAGGTTGCAGGGGGTAACTGTTGATATTGAAGGCGTGAGCGCACTAGCTAATTTTGAAGTGATAGAAATTATGGATGACAACAATTCCTACCTCGCACTCCTTGGGATTGGTTGGGCCACTGACATGAATGGGGTAATCAATTTAAAGAAGTGGAGGATGATATTTGAGAAGAAATCGATCCGCGTAGTGGTGCCACTAGACCCTATATAAGGATCGCGCCATAGTGAACCGGTTCGCAATTATGAAAGTGATGACGACTTGGACTAGATTTACAAGATAACGACGCAAGATCAGGATTGCGTGAATCCGACAACAGACAGACGTATTGCATGGGACCACGAAAGTTCCTGCACATCAGATTCAGATGAAGAACTGGAGCACTAGAAGAATCGACTGCATGAAGTATCTACACTGCGCTGTAATATGATGACCAAGTCGTTGCATTGTGTATCATCAGAGGTAAGAAATCTTCCTTACTATGATGGTTTAACTGATGTTGATCACTTTTTGGATGCATTTTAGAGAGAAGTTCCAGAGAAGCATTTCTTCCAGGCCTTGGACTGGGCACTGTGCTATATGCTCACAAGATGGTGGGGTACACATAAGGACAATTTTGATGATTGGCGCGTATACAAAAAAATGATGAGAGTGCGGTTTAGTCACCCACAATTGCGGCTAACTGAAAAGTATGATGGGAGAAATGATCCGCGCGACCATTTGGCTAAATGGACTAGAGTGTATGGAGTGAAGCCTCAGCCGGAGTGGGTCCATTTGTTCTACCATACTTTAGATGTGATACCGATGAATTGGTACTTGGAGATGGAGCTCCGCCATGGCACTGAAGAATGGGATATTTTACGCCGAGGATTTTTGATGATGTTCAGCTTTGAGGATGGGTTTGAATGTATCAACGAAGCATTGTAGGAGGTTAAGGCAACAATCTTCAGGATACCGCAGGACCTTCTAGATTTGATTCAACCTGATTGGACTACCCAGCTGAGCCATGCGCTGGAATGCTACAATGTAACAGAGGAAGAAGAAGACGAAGACTCGAGGAAGATTGATATTCCAGAGATTGAAGGTCACCATGAAATTGAGGGACCACAATTAGAGAACCCAGACATAACCGAGCCGCTCAAAACTAGAAAGGTGAACATTAGCACGGAGGCAGAGCTGAAGTTTGCGAATATTTGGGACTACTGGGATGATGTGACAGTAGATAAGATCGCCAAACTACCCCATGAATATCAAGATCTGTTCCCCATGAATTTTTCAGATTTGAAAGATATAATAGGGGACTTGGGTGTCATGAATATCACTCTAAAACCGGATGCGAAGCCGGTTAAGCAAAGACCATATTGCCTCAATCTGAAGTATAAAGAAAGGGTTCGTTTGGAATTGGATAAAATGCTTGCAGCAGGTATCATTGAACCAGGAATCTGATTGGGTGAGCCCAATAGTAGTTCAGGAAAAGAAGCAGAAGGATGAAATAAGGATATGCGTAGATCTCAAGAAATTGAATAATCTCTCCGTGCATGATCCCTTCCCAAATCCATTCACCGATGAGTTGCTGGATAATGTTGGTGGGCAAGAAGGATATTCATTTACTGATGGGTTCTCAAGGTACCATCAGATCAAGATCACGCTAGAGGATAGAAGTAAGACGACCTTCATGACCGAGTGGGGATGCTTTCAGTACACTGTAATGCTTTTTGGGCTGAAGAATGCGCCTATGATCTTTTCACGCGTAGTCATCGTGACGTTCAAGGACTCTATTTATAAATTTTTGAAGGTATACTTTGATGATTGGATAATGTTTGGATTTGTAAAGATCCATGTGGCAAGTCTGCGCTTGAAGCTAGATACATGTCAGAGGTACCAGATCATGCTCAATCTGAAGAAATGTTTGTTTTGTGTCCCTTTTGGGATCTTTCTGAGTCATATGGTATGTAGACAAGGCTTAATGGTAGAGCCTGTGAAGATCACGGTTATAATCAATTTGGAGGTGCCAAGGAGTGTGAAACAACTACGAAAAACGCTGGGGCATACATGATACTATAGGAAATTCATCAAGAGCTATGCCCAGGTCAATGCGTCGATGGAAAAAATGTTAAAGAAGGATGTTACGTTCTGTTGGAATGAAGAATGTCAGAAGATCTTGGATGTGTTAAAGGAGAAAATGGTCACCGTGCCAATCCTCATCTTCCCAGATTGGAAGAAGGAATTTCATGTGCATGTGGACGTGTCATGTATTGTGCTGGGAGCAGTACTGACACAGGTCAGTGAAGGGGACTTGGATTATCCTATAGCACGCAAGTTGGAAGCTATATAAAGTTGAGAAAAATTATTCCATGATAGAGCACGAAGGATTAGCTATGGTATACGCGCTCCAGAAGTTCAGACAGGAACATTGGATGGCAGTGAAATGGATTCTCAGATATTTGAAAGGTACCACAAATCAAGCATTATGCTTTGGTGGTTCAAACATTTCTCTATAGGGATATGTTGATGCAGATATGGCAGGTGATAGAGATAGTAGGAGGAGCACTACAGGATATGTATTTACTGTAGGTGGAACAGCTGTCAATTGGGTTTCAAAAATCCAAAGTGTTGTTGCACTTTCAACAATAGAAGTAGAGTATGTTGCTGCTACAGAGGCTAGTAAAGAAATGATTTGGTTACAAAGGTTTATGGGTGAATTGGGTAAGGAGGATGATATGGGCATGTTATACAGTGATAGCCAAAGTTCCATTCATCTTGAAAAGAACTCAACATTTCATTCCAGGACTAAACACATACAACTCAAGTACCATTTCATACGATCAATGTTGGAATATGGAGAGTTGAACTAGGAAAAGATACACACTAGCCAGAATTTTGCAGATATGCTAACAAAAGTTGTAACCAGGGAGAAACTGAGAATATGCTCAGTTTCAATTGGTCTGCAAAGATGAAGATGAAGATGAGAAATAGCCAGGTCCAAAGAGGAGTCATTGTCCAGCAAATGAAGTAGCGGTGGAGTTGCTACAATCATTCTCCAAGTGGGAGATTTTTAAGTATGGAGCATGATTGTTTAGAGGTCTTTGTTTCAGCCGGATGTATACCCCAAGAAGTTTGTACACCCCTTCACGTGGGGGGGTGCGGGGGGGACTTTCCCCCCCGCAGGGGTTCGGGGTGGCCGATCCCCCCTGGCTGGGGGGTCCCGGGGCCAACATGTTGAGATTGCAACAAGATGATGGAGCTTAGTGAAAAGAGTCGCCTTCACTAAGTGGGCCCGCATGCAAATTATGGCGCAAGTTCTATTTTTGATCATAGTGTGGATGATCACAGTGTGGGTGATCACAGTGTGGGTTATCACAATTTGGGTGACCAAAGTGTGGGTGATCAAAGTCTATTTTTAGACTGACTGTCAAAAATAGAAAAGTCAAATATTATTGTCTCATAATAATATTTGGACTATAAACTTGATCTTATTCTCTTGGAGCACTTCAGTTTGAGCTACAGATGTGGCCCATGCAGCTGTCAGAAGGAAGTACGCTTTTCTTATGAGTCAGTTGAGTTGTTGCATGCATGACTTCAGTTAGAACTCAATCAGTTGAGTTTGGTGGAGTTGATGGAGTTGTGTTCAGTTTGACTTGGTTAAACTAGTTGTAGTTAGTCTAACTGCAAATAGACTAATGATGAGTTGTTAAACTAATTATTAACTCATAATACAAATATAGAATAGATCAGTTAACTCAGTTTCATGTCAGTGCATGTTTAGTTCAATAGGGACAGGTGTTAGAGAATCAGATTGCTATCAATTGTGACTATAGTTGTGCATCAGATCTTGCACAATCAAGGGATTGAGTATGCCAATGAGTTTGCTCATGTATTTGCCCAGTTTGTAGCTTCTGCTCACGTCTTACACATTGTGAGTGATTCTTTGGTGGTGAAATACGAGTTTGGTAGACCATTCTCATTTATTCTTGAGCAGGTATTGAGCAGTGGAGGCAGGCAAGCAGTGGAATAGATTTGGAGATCAGATCTTAGCTGTATTGTGTGTAACAGGTGGAGCTGGTACTGGATTTCTTGTGATAAGCATTGTAATTTGTAATGTTACATGGTCTCAATCATTAATATACAGATCGTGTGGGGTTTTTAGCGAGATGCTTTCCCCGGGTTACATACTGTGTTAATGTGTGAATGCTCTTGATGTTTTATTGTTATTGATGCTGCTATATTGATGATCAACGTAGAGGAGCTTATGTATTGTGTATGTATTCCGCAATAGTACACGATCAGGATAATCTCCGTTGAATATGTGTTAAATTATTCAAAATTTCTACATGGTATCAGAGCTAGATGATTTGTAGAAAAAGTTTCTACATGGTGTCGGAGCTGCTTGATTTGTAGAAGAGATTTTTACAGGATATCAAGCGAGGATTGATCATCAGATCTACTATTCAGGAAGTGTTTACATTCTATTTCTTTAGGCAGAGTCTGTAATCGGGCCAGGTAGCCTCTGGATTCATCCTTCCTTTGGAAGGTGAGATATCTGGTGAATGCCCATACAGTCAATCTCTGTACGAGAAATATTGTGTTCTCACGAATTCTAGATCGGAGGCGGTTGAGTTTGTAGCTGGTGGAAAATCGAATTTGCAGCAGTGTTGTTGAAATGTCTTTCAACGGATTGCAAATGTTATTCCAAAGCAAGAGTGACCTGGCGCTCAGGGATAAACTCAGAAACAATAAAGGTGAGAATGGATCTTCATCAAAGGTATCTGATGAAGAGAATTGCGCTTTGGCTGCCAAAGCAAAGAAGGGGAAGAACAAGAAAGCTTCTCATTCTGGTGCGAAAGGCAAGAAGCAGGATATGTCCAAGGTGAAGTGTTTTCACTGTCACCAGCACGGACACTATGCCACTAATTGTCCGCAGAAGAAGAAGAACAAGCAGGCTGCTGGATCTTCAACAGGAGAGGCTCTAGCCTCACAGTTTGAGCTTGATTTTTCATTGATCGCATGCTTGGTTTCAAGTGTGATGGGATCAGTATGGTTCTTGGACAGTGGTGCGTCTTTTCACATGACGGGAGATAGAGATTTGTTCTCTGATCTGGAGGACAAAGATCTTGGAGTGTACATCGAGATGGGCGATGATGGTAGATACAGTGCGACCGGTATCGGTACCATTTCCTTTGAGAGGGAGTTTGGTAAACCCTTCGTATTGAAGGAAGTCATGCATGTTCCAGGATTGACGAAGAATCTCATCTCAGTGGCGATGTTAGAAGACAAGGGGTATGATGTTGTTTTCAGCGAGGGAAAGGCTTTCCTGCGCAGCAAGACAACTAGTGAGACCCGGAAGATAGGGGTTCGAGTAAGGAACCTTTATCAGTTGCATGTAGATGGATGCGCAGCAATGGCGGGCAAGGCAGAAGGATTGGTGAGCCGGGATGATGGCGAGTTGTGGCACAAGAGATTGGGTCACCTTCACCATGGAGCCTTGAAGATACTGCAGCAGATCACTACAGGGCTTCCTAAAGGCACACTTGCGCAGTCAGATTAGTGCAAGGGGTGTACTTTGGGGAAGTTTGTGAAAGCCACCTTTCACGAGAAGGATAGTCGCGCCACGACGATCCTTGAGATAATTCACACAGACGTGTGTGGACCTTTCTCAGTTGCTTCGACAGCAAAACACAGGTATTATGTGATTTTTGTTGATGATTTCTCTCGTAAGTGCTGGATCTTCTTCATGCAGAAGAAGAGCGAGACATATTCAAAGTTCTGTGAATTCAAAGCACTGGTCAAGAAGGAGTCGGGGAAGAAGGTGAAGGCTCTTAGGAGCGATAATGGTGGTGAATACATCTCGGACGAGTTCAAGGATTTCTGCAAGGCAGAAGGGATTCGTAGAGAGCTCATAGCTCCCCATAACCCACAGCAGAACGGGGTAGCTGAGCGGAAGAACAGAACGATTGTGGGTGCTGCACGGGCAATGTTGCATGATCAGGGCCTACCCCTTCACTTGTGGGCAGAAGCATGCAATACAACAGTTTATGTGCAGAACCGTTGTCCTCATAGGATACTTGGCATGAGTACACTTGAGGAGACTTATTCTGGTAAGAAGCCTGATCTTTCTCATTTGAGGATTTTTGGTACTAACGTTTACATGCATGTGACGAAGGATGCCAGGAAGAAGTTGGAGCCGACCGCAGAGGTTGGGATATTTGTGGGGTACACTGATACGCCCCACAACTATTGTGTGTATTTGCCAGACAGTGGTAAAACTGTTGTGCGACGGGATATAAAATTTCAGGAGGAGAAAGCCATGAAGTGTTCACTTGAGAGGGAGCTACACTTGCATGCAGATGAGGAGCTATTAGTTCCTAAGGATGAGCTTCAGGACGTGGATCAGCCACAGGACGAGGTTCATGGAGTGGAAGAGACCACTCATGCAGCGCCAACCATCAGAGGGCGAAAGCGCTTGACAGAAGCTGAGCGACTGGCTCAAGATGCAGAGAAAGTTGTAGGACCACCTATAGCCCAACGCAGGCAGAGACAGTCACCTGATCGGTACACTGGATACATGGCACTGATGAGCAAGTGTGTTGTGACTGAGCCATCCTCTTTCGAGGAAGCTGTGGAGGATCCCGCATGGGTAGACGCCATGGTGGAAGAGTATGATTCTATTGTCAGAAACAGTGCATGGGAGATTGTTCCTAGACCGGAAGGGAAATTAGTGGTGGGTTCGAGATGGATCTACAAGGTTAAGCAGGCAGCTGACGGGAGTGTGGAGAAGTACAAGGGAAGATTTGTTGCCCGAGGCTTTTCACAGATAGAGGGGATCGATTATGAGGAGACCTTTGCACCTGTCGCAAGGTATTCTTCCATACGGACGATTCTTGCTCTCTCAGCGCAGATGGGATGGCACATTCATCAGATGGATGTGAATACTGCGTTCCTCAATGGAGTCATTGAGGAGGAGGTGTACATTGAGCAGCCCGAAGGCTTTGAGGTCTTCAGCAGCGAGTCGCATGTGTGCAGGCTCAAGAGAGCACTGTATGGGTTGAAGCAAGCACCACGTGCTTGGTACACACAGATAGACAACTATTTCATAGGACTTGGATTCTCCAAGAGCGAGGCGGATCCTAACCTATACCAGATTGTGGTGGAGGGTAAGTTGCTTATCATTGTACTGTATGTTGATGATTTGATTCTAACGGGTGATGAGCTGATTTGATTCTAACGGGTGATGAGCTGTTGATACTGTCATGCAAGAAGGAACTTGCTACAGAGTTTGAGATGAAGGACTTGGGCCTCCTTCACTATTTCCTAGGATTGGAAATATGGCAGCGCAGTGGTGGACTGTTTGTTTCTCAGGGCAAGTATGCTCAAGAGATACTGGAGAAGTTCAACATGCATGGCTGCAAGCCTGTTGATACTCCTCTTCCTGGAGGTTGGAGGAAGGAGGATGCCACTTCGGGAGAAGAAGTGGATGCCACTGTTTATCGACTGTTAGTGGGGTCGCTGATGTATTTGGTCAATACATGACCTGATATATGCTATGCAGTTAACCAACTTTCACAAGCTATGGTTAAGCCTACCAAGCTCTTCTGGAAGGCGGGAAAGCATGTATTGCGCTACTTGAGAGGCACATCGGGATATGGTTTGTGGTACAGATAGGAGGATGAGGTGAAGCTATGTGGCTTCACGGATGCAGATTGGGCAGGGAGCCCAACGGACAAAAAGAGCACATCAGGAGGGGTCTTCAGTATTGGATGAACAACATTTTCTTGGTACAGCAGGAAGTAGAGATCCGTGGCACTCAGTTCAGCGGAGGCCGAGTATATGGCATCAAGTTTGGCTGCATGCGAGGCTATATGGATGAGGAAGATCCTGGTTGGTTTGTTTGGTTCTCATTTGGATCCTACTGTGATTTACTGTGATAACCAGAGTTGCATTAAACTCTCGGCTAATCCTGTATTTCATGATAGATCTAAGCATATTGACATCAGGTACCATCATATCAGAGATTGTGTGCAGCGGAGGATCATGTTGCTTTCATACATTCCAACGGAGGATCAGGATGCTGATATTCTGACGAAGGCTCTCACCAGGAGCAAATTCGAGTACCACCGAGGTAGGATAGGGGTTGCTGATAATCCATATCTTGTTGAGAGGGAGTGTTGAGATTGCAACAAGATGATGGAGCTTATTGAAAAGAGTCGCCTTCACTAAGTGGGCCCGCAGGCAAATTATCGCGCAAGTTCTATTTTTGATCAGAGTGTGGGTGATCAGAGTGTGGGTGATCACAGTGTGGGTGATCACAATGTGGGTGATCACAATGTGGGTGACCAAAGTGTGGGTGACCACAGTGTGGGTGATCAAAGTCTATTTTTAGATTGGCTGTCAAAAATAGAAAAGTCAAATATTATTGTCTCATAATAATATTTGGACTATAAACTTGATCTTATTCTCTTGGAGCACTTCAGTTTGAGCTACAGATGTGGCCCATGCAGCTGTCAGAAGGAAGTACGCTTTTCTTATGAGTCAGTTGAGTTGTTGCATGCATGACTTCAGTTAGAACTCAATCAGTTGAGTTTTGTGGAGTTGATTGTGGAGTTGATGGAGTTGTGTTCAGTTTGACTTGGTTAAACTAGTTGTAGTTAGTCTAACTGCAAATAGACTAATGATGAGTTGTTAAACTAATTATTAACTCATAATACAACTATAGAATACATCAGTTAACTCAGTTGCATGTCAGTGCATGTTCAGTTCAACAGGGACAGGTGTTAGAGAATCAGATTGCTATCAATTGTGACTATAGTTGTGCATCAGATCTTGCACAATCAAGGGATTGAGTATGCCAATGAGTTTGATCATGTATTTGCCCAGTTTGTAGCTTCTGATCACATCTTACACATTGTGAGTGATTCTTTGGTGGTGAAATACGAGTTTGGTAGACCATTCTCATTTATTCTTGAGCAGGTATTGAGCAGTGGAGGCAGGCAAGCAGTGGAATAGATTTGGAGATCAGATCTTAGCTGTATTGTGTGTAACAGGTGGAGCTGGTACTGGATTGCTTGTGATAAGCATTGTACTTTGTAATGTTACATGGTCTCAATCATTAATATACAGATAGTGTGGGGTTTTTAGCGAGATGCTTTCCCCGGGTTACATACTGTGTTAATGTGTGAATGCTCTTGATGTTTTATTGTTATTGATGCTGCTATATTGATGATCAACATAGAGGAGCTTATGTATTGTGTATGTATTCCGCAATAGTACATGATCAGGATAATCTCTGTTGAATATGTGTTAAATTATTCAAAATTTCTACACAGAAGTCCCCTTGCAGGGTTTCGGGGGTAGTGCCCCCGAAGCTAAAAATAGATGTAAAATTGCCTTGTAAAAATATAGTAATTTCTAGTCAATCTGGGCTGTTCATTAGGTAGATGATCTAACTATAGAACTTATGTGTAGTTTAGGGTTTTTTGCCCTAGAAGGTTTTTTTCCCTAGAAGGCAACCCCTCTCTTTGTATGAGGGCATTGTATTGAGGTTGTGTAATATATGTGTATTCTCTGAGCGAGAAATAAAGAGGTGAGACTATGAGAGAAAACATAGGATATTACAACGGATCTGCTGTAGGTTGTGTCTCTTCATTTTGCTGGATAATAGAAAGGAAGGACTGGCTGTTCGGGGTGGATGTAGCCCAAACTAGGTGAACCACATATCTCTATGTCTCTCTTGTTTTATGTGTTTATATTTCTGCAATATTTTATGTGTTCCATTTCTCCGTAATATATAATTTTCTAACAGGTAGTTTACCAACTCATCAAATATGTCTCATGTGAGGGTAGATACAGTGTTGTTTATGGCTACCATTTTAGGATTCTTGAAGAATTAAGGTTCGGGGTAGAAACACCAGTTCACCAAAGACTCAACATACCCTATTTCTTAATGCAATCACTCATAGACTCCAGCAACAAAGTAAAGGAAGGGAATTCCCAACAATTGGCTCACCATGGGTTGATCAGGATCCTTATTGAGGATGCCCTCCAAAACCTCAGGATACCTATAACATGGTCAGTCTTCAAAGACTTACCAACAGAGGATGACATTAAAACCCTCACCTATGATGCTAGTCCTTCTGTTAGTGAGGAGGAGGAAAAACAAAAGGAAGATACAAAGCTAGATGGGGATGAGATGGATGAAGAAGAAAATAATATAGAGGAACATGATGAAGGAGAAGAGAAGGAGGATGATGTTGAAACAGAGGAGGAAACAAAGGAAGAAACCGATGGAGATGAGAAAGAACGACAAGAGGAATAAGATAAGAAAAACAAAGAGCTAAGTGGCTTAAAGGACAGAGAAGCAATAATGAGAGATCAACTTGAGAGAGAAAATGCATGGCTGAGAGGACAACTGCAGGAAAGGGAAAACCAACTAGCATGTATGATCAGCCTCACCTTGGAGGCCATCCAGTGTAGGATGCCAGCTAAATCCTATGATATTTACCTCAGAGAACAATGGCTGCAGTTTTATATTAAAACACTAGCACAAAGGGGTGCCATACCATTTCAGGAATACATGAATTTTATTGATCTTTGTGACTAAAGTACACTAGAGGATAGGGCAAAAATGGTTGAATTTTACTTGGACAACAAGGCCCTCACAAACAAGAATGTTTGGGATCCTAATGCTGAGCTAGGATATCTGCAATTAATGGCTTTGGCATCATGGATGAACTATGAGGAGTCAAGGGTTGCAAAGATGAAAAGAATATTGGCTAGAGAGCAGAATGAACCTCTTTTCATCGGAGCTGAACACTCAAAAATCGAGGCCCTAATCATCACCCATAATCTAATTACAAATGATCCTTAGCTGGAACCTAGATATCTTGTTGCCCAAGAGCAAGAAATTTCACATTTTGAGGATATGTTTAGGCTACTAAGAGATGATAGTATACATGTCTGCTCAAGGAGATGGAACACACTGCCACACAACTTGAAGATTAGAGAATATCAATCCCCTCAAAGGTTGAGAGAGGCACTCAACAAGACACCTATATATAAGCAATCAATGCAAAGGTTGAAGGTCAATTGGATAGGTCTAAACCTCAATCCAGCACTACTACAAGGAATACTACAAGGGAGAAAAGAAGAAGAGGAAAAGAGGTAGTGGGAAGAAGTAGAAAGGAAAGCAGGTTTCTATGCACAAGAAGAAGAGATCACAACAGAGGCATGGGATGTCAGAGAGGCTACCAGAGCCATGAAGGACATGGAGATTTACTAAGTTGCTCAGAGGATGAGAAAAACTTTCAGTAGGGGAGTGATGATGAGCCTCATCATTGGGTAATTATATGGGCCTTAAATAACCTCCTAGCTTAGTCAAACCAACTATCATCACAACTTATTGCATACTTTTGATTATATTTTGTTTATGAGATGAGTTAGAGTTGGATATTTTTCTTTGTGGTCTAATGTGCATGTAATGCAGGATTAAATGATAAAAGCAAGGAATTTTAGCAAAGACCTTGGTCAAAACTCGAATGGGACAAGGGAGAGGAATTGTAGGAGGGAAATCCTCTTCAATTACTACCCCCCATTCGAATATTCCTCCATCAGCTCGGAGTGCAACCATCTAAATCATGAATACTAGAAGGCAACCGAGCAAGTGGAAGTCAAAGCACCAGTTTATCTCTAGTTTGGGAGTCGAGCCTCCCTAATTTTATGGAAGTCATTGGAGACTTCAGATGCATAAGTAGAGAGGCCTAGGACCTCAGTAGGATTTAGAATTTTGATTCTAAAAACTCTACTTTATTTTCGAGTTGCAAGACTTGTGACAACTGTTGATGTAATCCATTGTTTTGATAATAAGAATGAGTTTTGTTTTGAGCCAGCACTAAGTTAACTCAGAGGGTTTAAGCTCTTAGGTTAGGGCCCAACCCTAGCAGCTAAGGCTCCTCTTTATTGTACATGTATGTTAGTGTAGATTCATGGTTTAATATTTCATTTTCTTAAGTAGCTGCATTTCCATTACAGCAGGGTAGCGCATAGATTCATGGTTTAATCATTCATTTGCTTAAGTAGCTGCATTTCCATTACAACAATGTAGCGCATAGATTCATGGTTTAGTCATTCATTTGCTTAAGTAGCTGCATTTCCATTACAACAATGTATGTAGATTGGTTGTGTTTTATTTTGCTTCTGTTTGTGCATTTTTCTTTAGTTAGCAGCTTAGCAAGGATTATACCCGTAGATTTCCTTTCACAACAACCCTGACCAACCACCGTCAACTGCGTGTCACATAGCTTCTTCGTATTCATTTCAATGTTTGAATTTATGCACTCCAAATCTCCATCGTCGATCTGTCTAGCTTGATCCAATGGCTATCGCGTCGTCTCAATAATTTATGTGCTCCAAATCTCCACCATCGATCTGTATAGCTTGATCCAACAACTATTGCGTCTTCTCAATACTTAATGTGCTCCAAATATCCATTGTCGATCTATCTAGCTTGATCCAATGGCTATTGCACAATATCGCACGGATTCTTGCACAGCCAATATCTGCCCAAAATCATGCGAGAAAAGTGGTTTTATCGTGCTAAGTGTCACCCAGTTAGGCTAATCGTGTAAAATTTTGGAATTCCGCTTATAGCTTTAAGGGTGCACGAGAAACTGCCTACCACCTACGGAAACCCACTCCATCATTCCATACATTTTGTTACCCTTCTATCGCCACGTGACTTGATGTGATCCATCCATCTATTCACTTCATCTCAGCGATAAGATCTCCGCCGCTCATCTTCCGATTAGTCTTATTCATCCATCTCTTGACTTAACCTCCCGCGATAAGATCTCTACTATTCATCGCACGTTAGTCATGTTCGTCCATCTCTTGACTTAACCTCTCACGATAATATCTCCACCATTCATCTTTTGTTAGTCCTGTTCGTCCATCTCTTGGACTTAACCTCTCGCAATAAGATATTTGCCATTCATATTCCTTTAGGAATGTTCATCCATCTATTCACGTAATCTCCCGCGATAAGATCTTTGCCGCTCATCTTCCATTTTTATTGTTCGTTGATCAATCCAACGGTTCCCATGCATTATTAGTTCATTATGTCCTCCTTTCATTGATTTTAATCTTCGCTTGCTCTCCCGCTTGAATCCTTGCATGATTGATTTTACCAAAACACCAAAAACACAAAAATATAGTTTAGTCTCCTTGCTTACACATTAGTTTGGTTTGATTCTCTTTACTTCTATAACTTAGATAACAACATTAGGTTAGTGTTGATTTAGCAATTCTTCTTAGTTTAGCTATTTAAATGGTTAATTAGGATATGGTGTGATTTACCATTACATGTTGTTTCCTTCATTACTGCAGTAGAGTAAGCTCTCTTAGAATAGATTTGCTCTTCTTCCATCAAAGAATCAAGCTTCTTCTGACTCTATAGAATTCTAGCTTGGAACCGCTGGGGTCTCTTTCCAGATGAACAAGTGACAATAGGCAGGACCTTCACTTCTACTTGTGCATACAACACTGTCACCTCCAAGTTTGTACAAACCTTGGGTTTATAAGTAAAGCTGGTAGCCCAGGAGTTACAACATCCTTGCTGCAATAATGGCGCTCATTAATCAAGCCAGGCAAAGTTCTAAATATCAATGACAATCTAGATAGTAGACAGCAGCAAAATCTTATCCAGGTCTTACAGAAAAATAAAGGGGATTTTTCCTGGGATTATCTTGATATGGAAGGGATAGACCCATAACTATGTACACACCACATCTATACAGAGAAGGATGCTCGACCCATCCGGTAGCCCCAACAGAGGTTGAACCCACACCTCAAGGGTATCATAAAATAGGAATTACAGAAGCTACTGGATGTAAATTTTATTTATCCTATCTCGGATAGTAAATGGGTCTCTCCATTAGTGGTCATCCCTAAGAAAAGTGGCATATTTGTGTAGACTATCGGGAGCTAAACAAGGCAACACAAAAATATCACTTCACCCTCCCATTTGCTGATCAGGTCCTCGATACATTGGCAGGGAAGTAATTCTTATCCTTTTTAGACGGCTTCAGCGGTTACAATCAAATTCAGATTGCCCCTGAAGACCAGGATAAAACAACCTTCACTTGTCCCTAGGGCACATTCATATAGGGTATTGTCATTTAGCTTTTGTAATGCCCCAACCACGTTCCAAAGAGCTATACTCAACATCTTTGCTGACCTAATAAGTGAAGGACTTGAGGTATATATGGATGACTTTACTCCATATGGGGATGACTTTGATCAAGCATTGCAAATGCTAGAAAAGGTCTTAGAGTGACACATTGCTACCAGGTTATGTTTAAACAATGTCAAATGTCACATGATGATGACCGAGGGTGTGATCCTGGGACATTACATCTCCACAGCAAGAATACAGGTATATCCAGCAAAAATATAGGTAATTCTTTTACTGCCTACCCCTTGCACTCAAACAGAGGTACGTAGCTTCCTGGGATATGCAAGTTATTATCGTAGGTTTATTAAAAAAAAACACAGATAGCTTCACCCTTATATGCTATAACTTGAAATGTTGATTTTAGTTGGTCTGACAAGTGTGACATAGCTTTTGCAAGTTTAAAGAAACTAGTCTCAACAACACCGATATTACGTGGACCAAACTGGGAGCTGCCTTTCCAGATCTCCACAGATGCATCAGATGTAGCTATAGGCGTTGTCCTCAGTCAGGAGGAGGAAAAGAAACCTTATGCTATATATTATATTAGCAAAAATCTCACTTCTGAAGAGATTAATTATACAGTGACAGAAAAAGAATTCTTAGCTATTATTTATGCAATAAACAAATTTGGAAACTATATAACTGGCTACCAAGTATTTTTGTACATTGATCACTCTGTCATTCGATATCTAGCTAATAAACCGATCATAAATGGTCGAGTAACATGATGGCTATTGCTTTTGCAGGAGTTCGACATTACCATTAAAGGTCATCCGGGGAAGGAAAACCTAGTTGTTAATTTTATATCTCGAATACTGAAGGTGAATGATCCACTGGCGGTAGATGACTAATTTCCGGATGAACTCCTGTTTGTCGTGGCAGTTGAGACGCCATGATATGAAGATGTGGCAAATTATCTGGCAGTAGGGAAGCTACCTAAACATTTAACGACAAGAGAAAGAAAACTGATTTTTTAATGCCGTGCCCAGTTCTCTTGGACAAGAAAATATCTTTTTCATACAGGGGTTGATATGTGCATACGCAGATCTATCCGTAAGGATGAAATCCATGAAATTTTGAAGGCTTGCCATGATGAACCCCATGGGGGACATTTCACAGATCTAAGGACAAGACATAAGGTATTACAAATGGGCTATTATTGGCCCACTATTTTTAAGGATGCTAAAAAATATGCCCAGGCCTGCGATAGTTGCCAAATGATGGGTCGGCCTGGCCAATCTGATGAAATGCCTCTACAGCCCCAATTAGTCATAGAATCCTTTGAACGTTGGGCATTGGACTTCATAGGTCCATTCCATCTGCCATCCAATTAGAAGGCCTACATATTAGTAGCCATGGATTATGTGACAAAATGGGTGGAAACAATAAATTTACCAAGAGCCATAGAGGAAGCAATGATTAACTTCCTTTTTGGGCTATTTGTGTAGTATGGAGTACTGCAAGAAATGATCACAGATGGGGGAAAGCAATTCATAGGGCACAAGATTACTGCCACTCTCAGAAACCATCATAGTACACACAGGATCACTTCTTTGTATCAACCGCTGGCGAACAGGCAGGTCGAAAGCACCGATAAGGTTATAGAAGTGATTATGACCAAGACAATTTCAACACACTGGCGAGATTGGGCTGCTAGACTGCTAGAGGCCTTGTGGGCCTATTGTACAACTTGGAGGAATACTACTAGATACTCTCCATACTAGATTTTTTTCGATAAAGAACCAATTTTTCTAATCGAATTCGAAATAAAGACTCTAAGAACGACCCAGGAAGTGGGCCTGGATTTAACAGGAGCCCAAACCAAACGTATTCAATAGATTAACCAACTAGATGAGGATCGATTGCTTTCTTTGCAACGAGCTGCAATAATCCAGCAACAAAGGGGAAAATGGCATGACAGCCTTATCAAGAAGAAAACGTTTCAAAAAGGGGATTGGGCACTTATGTACGATTCCATATTCCAGGACTTCTCGGGCAAGTTGAAAACAAGATGGCTCGACCCTTATGAGATTCAAGAAGTGCATAATAATGGTACTCTTACCTTGACTACCATATACGGATCTGGCCATTCTTTTAAGGTAAATAGGCATCAAGTGCGCCTCTATCATCAATCACTTACCAAGGAGTCTTTCTACGAGTAGGTACGCAAGGACTCCTCCATGCAAATTCTAGCTGCAGGGAATGAGAACCCATCAACCTTTCCTTCAAAAAATTGAAATTGCTTGAGAAATTGTAAATAATGTACATAACTTTTGTAGGCATTACCATGTAAATATGAATTTTTTTAGGAAGTCAAAGTTTCCTTTTTTGTTTTTTGTTGTTCAAAAAATTGAACATCGGCCATTCAATAGATTGAACAACACATTTTATTTTTTTTGTTTTTTCGTTGTTCAAAAAATTGAACATTTGTCGTTCAATTGATTGAACATCACATTTTCCTCTTTTTGTGACTTCTTGTTCAAAAAATTGAACGTTGTCATTCAATTGATTGAACAACACATTTTTTTCTTTTTGTTTTTTTTGATGTTCAAACAATTGAATGTCTGTCGTTCAATTGATTTAACAACACTTTTTTTTTTTTTTTTTCGTTGTTCAAACAATTCAACATTGCCATTCAATTGATTGAACAACACATTTTTTTCTTTTTATTTTTTGTTGTTCAAACAATTGAATGTTTTCCATTCAGTTGATTGAACAACACATTTTTTTCTCTTTTTGCTTTTCGTTGTTCAAATAATTGAACGTTGTCATTCAATTGGTTGAACAACACATTTTTTTCTTTTTGTTTTTTGTTGTTCAAACAATTGAATGTTTGTTGTTCAATTGATTTAACAACACATTTTTTTCCTTTTTGTTTTTTGTGGTTCAAACAATTGAACATTTTTCACTCAATTGATTGAACAACATATTTTCCTTTTTGTTTTCGTTGTTCAAACTATTGAATGACTGCCATTCAATTGATTGAACAACACAATTTGTTTTCATTGTTTAAACTATTGAACAATTGTCATTCAATTGAATGAACGACACAATTTGTCTTCATTTTATTTTCATTGTTTGAACTATTGAATGACTGCCATTCAATTGATTGAACAACACAATTTGTTTTCATTTGTTTTCATTGTTCAAACAATTGAACGACTTTCGTTCAATTGATTGAACAACACATTTCATTTTTATTTTGATTTTGTCGTTCGAACAATTGAATGACTGTCGTTCAATTGATTGAACAACACTTTTTGTTTTTGATTGATTTTGTTGTGCAAACGATTGAACGATTGCCGTTCAATTGATTGAACAACACTTTTCATTTTCTATCTTGATTTTTCCATTCAAACGATTGAACGATTTCCATTCAATCGATTGAACAACACCATTTTAAGAATATTAATTGTGAATTTTCCTCATTTCTTTGATCATTAAGTCATTCTCTCTTCTTCTTTTGTATTGCAAATAAGCACCATTTGAATTGATTTGTGCCTCTTCTAAGGAAAAACGGTAACAATAATATCATTATGACCTCTAAAATCCTTTTGATGGTTATCTTTATTCATAAGCTAATACGGTGTATCTTTAGAATGACTGCCTGAACATCTTTTATTTTGGACAAATCATGAAATGATTCATTATTCTTAATCCATGTTGGCTTATGTTTATACTCCCAAATGGATAAAACTCATCGATATAATGATAAGGGGATAAGAATATAACACTTTCATTGGCATATTTTTACTTCTTACACCATCCCTGACTCTTAAGGAGCAAATGACCCTCCCTTCTTCTACAGTAAGAATTCCAAAAGAAACATAAAATATAAAAATTCTTAAAACATTATCTAAAGAGGATAGGGGGTCTCATCACGAGCCAACCTACCATGATCATAAGGATGTAACAGGTGACATTCCAATTTGGCTACCAAACCAAGGTAATGACCTTCTTGATAATTAAATATGTCAGAAGAACAATGGGTCTCATCACGAGCCAACCTGATCACTTTGTTACACCCTGGTGAGTGGCACTATGGTTATCTGGTCACCATGCCAGCATATTGTGTTAGAAAATTATATATTATGGAGCAATGGAACACATAAAATATTGCAGAAATATAATCACAGAAAACGCATAAAACAAGAGAGACACAGATATACATGGTTCACCCAGTTTGGGCTACGTCCACGGAGAAAAAACCAGTCCTTCCTTTTATATTATCCAGCAAACTGAAGAGATACAACCCACAACAGATCCACTGTAACACCCTCTTTTCTCTCAATCTCCTCTCTCTTCCTCACTTAGAATATAGATATGCATAGATGTAATAAAATTCCCTCATATATAGTGAGGGGTTGCCTTCTAGGGAAAAAAACCCTAAATTAAACATAACTTTTACCGTCAGCTCATCCACCTAATGAACGGACCAGATTGACTAGAAATTACTAGACTTTTACAAGGCAATTTTACATCTATTTTTAGCTTCAGGGGCATTGCCCACGAACCCTCGCCGGGGGACCATTGGCCCCCGGACCCCCCAGCTGAGGGGGACTAGCCCTCCCGGACCTCCACGGCGGGGGGGACAAGTCCCCCCCACACCCCCACTCCACGTGGAAGGGTGTATAGTCTTCCTGGGGTATACATCCGGCTAAAACCTTTGAATACATAAGATAATCAGGCTCGACACCCAACAATTTCCCACTTGGAGACTGATTATAGCAACTCCACCGCTGCTTCATTTGCTAGACAATAACTCCACTTTGGACCTGGCTGTTTCTCATCTTCTTCATCATACTTGAAGACTAATTGAAACTGAGCAGATTCTCAGTTTCTCCCTAGTTACAACTTTTGTTAACATATCTGCAGGATTCTAGCTAGTGTGTATCTTTTCCAACTTCAACTATCCATCTTCCAATGCTAACCGCATGAAATTGTAGTTGAGCTGTATATGTTTAGTCTTGGAATGAAATGCAGAGTTCGTTGCAAGATGTATGACACTCTAGATGTCACTGTATAACCTGCCCAACTCTTGCTTCTTACCCAATTCATCCAGAAACCTTTGTAACCAAATCATTTCTTTACTAGCCTCTATAGTAGCAACATACTCTGCTTCTGTTGTTGAAAGTGCAACAACACTTTGGATTTTTGAAACCCAGCTGACAGCTGTTCCACCTACAGTAAATACATATCCTGTAGTGCTCCTCCTATTATCTCTGTCACCTGCCATATCTAAATCAACATATCCCTGTAGAGCAATGTTTGGACCACCAAAGCACAATGCTTGATTTGTGGTGCCTCTCAAATACTTGAGAATACACTTCACCGCCATCTAATGTTCTTTTCCTAGATTGTTCATGTACCTGCTTACAACTCCCACTGCATGTGCAATATCAGGGCTTGTGCAGACCATTGAATAAATTAAGCTTCCAACTGCTGATGCATATGGAACTTTAGACATATGAGCCATTTCTTCCTGAGTCTTGGGACACGCCTCCTTACTTAACTTGAAATGGCTAGCCAAAGGTATACTAACTGGTTTTTCATTCTGCATATTAAACTTTTTCAACACCTTTTCTATGTACTCACATTGAGACAATGTTAATTTGCGATTATTCTTCTCTCTAGTTATTCTCATACCAAGGATTTGTTTTGCAACACCCAAATCCTTCATTGCAAATGAGTTTGCCAATTTCCTTTTGAGCACATTATTTCCTGCAACAAGCATGTCATCTACATACAATAACAATATAATATAGCTGCCATCATTTTGCCTTTTGAGATAAACACAATGATCAGAGTGACATCTAGTATAACCTTGTTCAGACATAAACCTGTCAAATTTTAGATACCACTACCTTGGAGCCTATTTTAAGCCATACAAGCTCTTCTTCAACTTGCACACTAGTTTCTCCTTCCCTTTTACCTCATATCCTTGTGGTTGCTGCATATATATCTCTTCCTCCAAATCCCCATGGAGAAAGGTTGTCTTTACATCTAACTACTCAAGATGCAAATCTTCAGCTACTACTAGACTTAAAATAGTTCTGATTGAAGTCATTTTAACAACAAGAGAAAATATTTCATCAAAATCAATACCTTTCCTTTGTGCAAACCCCTTCACCACAAGCCTAGCTTTGTACCTCTGTTTTCCTCCATCTTCTTCCTTCAGCCTGTAAACCCATTTATTCTGCAATGTTGTTTTACCTGCAGGCAACCTGACTAAGTACCAAGTCTGGTTATGTGCTAAGGAGTCCATCTCTTCTTTCATGGCTTGCTCCCACTTCTTCCTAGTTTCCACCTGCACTGCTTCTTCATAACATTCTGGTTCACCAGAATCAGTCAACAATACATAATATAATGAAGGAGAACATCGTTTAGGGGGTCTACTTATCCTGGTAGATCTTCTAACACCACTTTCAGGTGTTTGAAGTGCTTGTTGCTGTTGTGGTTGTTGTTCTGGCTGTTGATCATTATGATTTTCAAGCACCATCACTTTTCCTGTGATATCATCAAGCACTGTGTATTCTCTGTTTCTTTTTCTTGTTTCTTTTCCTGCAACTGATTCTTATACAAGACCTTTTCATTGAATATTGCATCTCTGCTCCTAATGATTTTGTGATTTTCATAATCATATAAGCGATAACCAAAATCATTAAGACCATATCCAATAAAGGTACATTTATTTGATTTTGCCTCAAGCTTTGTTCTATTTTCTTTGTTAATGTAGACAAAAGCTTCACAATCAAAAGTCTTTAAAAATGAGTAGTTTACCTTTTTACCTGTCCATACCTCCTCTGGAATACCACCATCCAAGGAACTTGAAGGCCCTCTATTTATTAGATAAACAACAATATCTACAGCATCTGCCCAAAATTGTAAAGGCAATCCTGCATGCAATCTCATGCACCTTGCATGCTCCATGATTGTCCTGTTCATCCTTTCTGACACACCATTTTCTTGTGGTGTTCCTGGAACTATCTTCTCTCTGCGAATTCCATTCTTTGAACAGTATCTATCAAACTCTTTGCTGCAATATTCTCCTCCATTATCTGATCTGAGACACTTCAACCTTTTCCCTGTCTCATTTTCAACCAAATATTTCCATTTCTTGAAAGTATCAAATACATCAAATTTATTTCGAATACAATAAATCCAGGTTTTTTTGGTTGTATCATCAATA
The DNA here is from genome assembly GCA_031772625.1 of Pinus tabuliformis. Taxonomy (NCBI): domain Eukaryota; kingdom Viridiplantae; phylum Streptophyta; class Pinopsida; order Pinales; family Pinaceae; genus Pinus; species Pinus tabuliformis. The sequence goes on from CM062819.1 coordinate 439,740,026, forward strand.
AAAGTAACATAATAATGAGAGCCACCAAGAGATGATACCTGAGGAGGTCCCCATACATCTGTATGCACAAGCTCTAATTTTTCGATCTTCTTTTCTTTCCCAACTCTAAGGAATCTGACTCTCTTCTGTTTTCCATAAACACAATTCTCACAGAATTTTAAATCAACATGCTTCAAACTTGATAACAAATTTCTTGAGTGAAGAACCCGCATCCACTTCTCACTCATGTGCCCGAGCCTATGATGCCACAATGCCATATCTTATCCTGTAGAGGTTAAAGCATTAACAGGATTAGAAATACCATTGCATAAATACAATGTACCAACCTTTTCTCCTTTCGCTATTACCAGGGATCCTTTAGTGACCTTCCAAGTTTTATCTGTGAAAGTAGTTACGCAACCTTCACCTCCCAACTGCCCTGTTGAAATCAGATTTTTCTTCAAATTTGGAACATGCCTTACCTTCTTCAATGGCCACTGATTTCCATTTTGCTGTTTTATGAAAACTGTACCCATCCCAACGATTTTATAGGGTTTATCATCACCTAATCGAACTTGTCCAAAATCTCCTTGAACATAATCATGAAAATGTTTCTTATCAGGTGTGGCATGGAATTTGGCCCCTGAATCTATCACCCAGGCATCAATAATATTTTCTAATGAAAGAATCAAACCATCTTGCAACACATCACCTGTTATATTCGCTTCATGATTAGTTTCTTGTTGTGTATCTCCTTCCTTTCCCTTCCGAGACTTGCAGTATTTCTTCAGGTGTCCTTTCTTCCCACATTTTTAGCACACTATCCCCAATCTAGACTTGGATCTGCCTTTTCTTGACTTACTGTGATATCCTAGGCTCTTTCCTCTTTCCATTTTTCTTCACCTAGTCTCTGCAATCAAAGCATTGCCTGATGTCTCATCAGAGCTTTTTCGTCGCATTTCCTCGCTAAGGACTACACCAACAACATCATCAATATTTAAAGTACTAGATCCAAAGACAGAGTTACTAACGGCCATAACTAAACCATTCCAACTTTTTGGCAATGAGCACAGAAATAACAGAGCCCTAAATTCATCATCAAAATTTACCCCTACAGAACTTAACTGACTTGTAAATGTATTAAAATCATTTAAATGATCTGCAATAGATCCACCTTTTGACATCTTCATATTAAATAAACGCTTCATAAGAAATACCTTATTTGAGGCCAAGGGTTTTTCATACAGTTTGGCCAATGCCGACATTAAACCCTATGTTGTCGTTTCCTTTGAAATATTAAATGCTACCGATGCCGCTAGGCACAACCGTATTGTTCCAAGTGCCTTTCTGTCCAGAATATCCCATTATATGTCTGTCATACTCATCGACTTCTTTGTCTTTCCGCTCAATGGTAGGTACAGATCTCTCTCATACAGATAATCTTCCATCTGCATCTTCCACAGCTGGTAGTTTTGGCCATTGAATTTTTCGACCCTAAACCTACCATCTTCTGCCATTGTTCCCACTCGAACTAGGAAATCTTCTCTCCTGCAAGTTTATCAGCCAAATAGACCTTCGGCTCTGATACCAGTTGTTAGAAAATTATATATTATGGAGCAATGGAACACATAAAATATTGCAGAAATATAATCACAGAAAACGCATAAAACAAAAGAGACACAGATATACATGGTTCACCCAGTTTGGGCTACGTCCATGGAGAACAACTAGTCCTTCCTTTTATATTATCCAGCAAACTGAAGAGATACAACCTACAACAAATCTGCTGTAACACCCTCTTTGCTCTCAATCTCCTCTCTCTTCCTCACTCAGAATACAGATATGCATAGACGCAATACAATTCCCTCATATATAGTGAGGGGTTGCCTTCTAGGGCAAAAAGCCTAGATTAAACATAACTTCTACCGTCAGATCATCTGCCTAATGAACGGCCCAGATTGACTAGAAATTACTAGACTTTTACAAGGCAATTTTACATCTATTTTTAGCTTCGGGGGCGCTACCCCCAAACCCCTTCCGAGGGACCACTGGCCCCCGGACCCCCCAACCAGGGGGGATTAGCCCCCTCGGACCCCCGCGGGGGGGAACAGTCCCCCCCGCGTGGAAGGGTGTACAGTCTTCCTAGGGTATACATCTGGCTAAAACCTTTGAATACAGAAGATAATCAGGCTCCACACCAAACATATTGGTCTCTTTATGACAAAGAAAAGAAGAATTAACTATAAGAAGGACTCTGGCTCATTTGGGGGGGTTAAAAAGCAACCCTGCACAGGCTATGAATGCCTGCTAGAAATAGTGGCTCTACTTGTGGTATTGGAGTACCATCTTATATTTCCATATGTCATTTAGCTCTTATCACCTATGGATTTATTTCTAACAAGAATTTCCATTTGAGTAGCACTTTTACAAGACGAATATCATGGTGACTTTAATCTATATTCATTATATTCCATACGTCCAATCATTAAATGACAATCATTAAACACATACCAACGATTATGTTGATGTGATTAATATTGCTCACGTTGAACATCTTTGACGTAATGAATTGAAAATTGATGCTTTTCTTTGATTTGGCCACTTCACACCAGATGACAAATATTGCTTAAATGCTTTACTGATTTGCATGTTGTGTCTTTTAGATTGGTTGCCAGCATTTATTTCACATTTAAATTAATTATCACAAATAGATTGGCCCAACATAAATTGATATGGGATAGTATCATAAATCTTACCTTGGCTCCACCACCTGAAAATGTGTAAACAGAGCAGCAAGGGCCAAGAACCCCAAGCCCGAAAAGAATACTAAAGAGAAATAATTCATCTGCACCCTTAGAACCAACAAAGAATAGGCGTTCTATGTGGGTGAAAGCCTAATGACGCATCCCAATTCAAGCAGAGGAAGCTGGACCATCCCGCACACCTCCTCCTAGTCCACAAGACCCTCCTTTGCAAGATTATGAGGAGGAAGTAGCCAAGGTATTGGGAAGCATGGGAATGTTTGTCGAAGGTAGAGAATGACCAGGGAGCATTGGAAAACACAATTGTACCCCTGACTAGTCAATCCCTGATGATAGCCCTGGTCATGAGAAAACCCAACCATTCACTGATGCCATGGAGGAAAAGAGGGAGTCAATTCCTTCTATGGAAACACCCCTCGAAGCCGAGGTACATGAAGGAGAATCCAGCAGACAAGAAACTCAGACAGTAGGCACCTGTCTAGTGGACCCCCCAACAGAAGGAAACCTTGAAGATGAAAACTTGAGAGATGTCAATCAACCAAGTGATACTCCCTTTTCAAAGTCCCTTGTGGACGAGGCCTACTAAGGAGATGACCTGGAGAATGATAATTGTTCAAAAGATACCGTTGCATTGGGATCTCCTGAAAACGAAATACATAATAACAACGAGTCAGAAGGAGAAATTCCACTAGAAGACACAGTTCCAATTGGGAACATCCCTGATGCTAACATAGTACAACCTGTACATGAAACAAAGGATAATGCAGCTAACCTACCATCTTATGCAGGCCCTAGAGTAAAGAATTCCTATAGAGATAGGCTTAGAAAGATGCTTAGAAAGTATAGAAAACAAAATCAAGTAATCAGGCATCTGAAACATTGGTTAAAAGAGGCAACCAGAACCAGGAAATTAAAAGTGGAAATGGAAACTGCAGGAACGCAAACAGAACAATGTTCTCAGAAGGATGCTAAGACTCAGACAGGGTTTCTTGTGTTTTTTCCAAAAGAAACCCAGACTAATCCAGCTATGATAGAAGACACTTCTATGCAAACTAAGGACCCCTGTATCTTTTCATAGGGAACCCAAAAGAACCACCCCACTATGGATATTGTTGTCTAAATTAATGTTGGAGAAGATGTTCGAGTTGATTGTATAATTCAAGAAGCAACTGAAGTTGTTGTGCAGACAGACCCTACGGAGACCCAGGATGGAGAGGCCCAAACAAATGAGACACCCCTTTAAACCCCCTTGGTAAGAGAGGTTGTCATAAGAAAATTGCAGAATGAGCTACTGATGGTTCAACAGGAATTGGCTCAGCACAAGGAAAAGGTGGTCCCTCTACATGAACATCAAGGATTAAGGAAGAAGTTTGAAGCACTTACCATGACTAAAGATGAGACCTTTTCTTAGTATAAGCTTGAGCAAAAGAAGGTTGAAAGATTAAAGGGTCAATTGCAAAAAGCTAAAGAGAAAATGGAGACCGTCTTCTCTCTTTATTCAGACACCCTATCTTGTCGAGCCCACGCCACAAATTATGGTTTATTTCTCATGGAAAGATACCTCCTATTAAAATTCAAGGCAGTTTGCCAAACCGGTAGAGATCAAAACCACACGCGCCTTTGTCAAATGCTTCATCAAGCACGATGATAAGGTTCAATTCCTCCTTTGTGAACTCTATATGCATAATTTCATTTTAGAAGATGACAGGGACATCCACCCTGGCCTTTTTATAGGAGACATCCAATTTCAAGCATTCCTCTCATTTGTTGCCAACCAGCTCAAGTGGGCCAAGGCTCACAACAATTTCAGAAAACGTGAGTATGGCATTGACCTATGGGTCATAGGGGAGGCTACACATCCATTACTCCTATCTATCAGGCATAAACAATTTATGTAATGAGACGGTGTTGTAGGAAAACTAGGGCCACTCCATACCGATATTATTCAAGCCGGAAAGGAATATTTCCAAGACATTAAGGAAGAAGCCTCATCTGCATCAAGACATAGGTGGGAAGTCTCCAGAAACACCGTGAGGAGCCGAGAGCCATTTCGATATCGAAACATCCTAGCTGCCTCTTCTCGTTTCTATAAATATAGTAATATGATTTTAATGATGGGGCCAGATTGGATAGGATGTCATTACAAAACCCCAATCATATGGTATCCTCCTTATCAATACCGCTGTGACTATAACTTGAAGGATCATGAGTTAACCCAGGATTTGGCTGTCCTTAAGAAGAAAAATTGTTTTAGGAATTACAAGGAGGAAGTATATCCTTCTTATTCCCTAACTCAATTGCATCTAAACTATTTGCTTGCACGAGGACGTACAACAAGGTAAGTTGGGGAGTATGTTGGGATATGGAAAAGGTATGATTTCTCTTTGTAAAATGTTTCATTTACCATTCATGCTTATATGATTATCTCTTTTTATATATTAAAATGAGGAAAATATCGACTAAAGTTGGATGAAAGCATTTGGTGACGGAATAGGTGAATCTAGTACGAGAAACTGATTTGTTTCTATCTTTGTATGCAGAGATGCGGACTAGGCAAGAGTTGTTCAGTTGACAGTACAACATGAGGCCATAAAAGGGAAAAGCTACAACATCTTGGGTAGACAAGGAAGTGGGAGATCAACTCGAACAATGATATTTATCACATGATCAGATTATGTATTGCGAAATCCTCAGGATCCCCTGATCCGAAGGATTCGCTTTTATCTAGTTACTCTTTTATGATATATATAGGGCCAAAAGGAAATTAGATACAGTTCAGAATTTGATAATCTGTAATTATTCTTTTTGAAAACATATACGTTGTTATCTCAGTGACCTTGTAAGCTGTTACTTGCATTAATGAAAGAAGGTTGTGTTTAATACATCTTCATATTCTGAGTTCTTATTAGGCAAAGGCTTCTAGTGACTTTAGGCCCAATCACAAGAAGTTCTACTACTCCCCTGTGTTATATTTTTTGCACTTTTGTTATTGATTTACTGTTTAGACATTGTTTATTTCATTTATCATAAATATTTGTGATATTGATTCATACTATTGTTTAATTAGATTCAGAGTGAAGCCGTGTGACATACTTAAGTAGCACTTTGATTGGAATGAGTGAATTAGTGTTAATAGCAAATTGTTGTTCATTTCAAATTGATGTTATCATAGATCTTGGGGATAAGACTGATTAACTTATATAGATTGCAATATAGATCGTTTGCTATTTAGGAATCCTTTATCGCTATTTTCCATTCAACTGCTAATTATTGTTCAATTACCAATTGTTGTTCAATTACTGTTGTTGTTCAATTGGGAATTGCAATTTGATTTGGGTTGCTATAGATTAACAGTGTTGTTCAATAGTTATAGTTTCTTTACTTGATTGAGTACATTAGCCTTAAGTCTATTTGAACAATTTCAAGTGTAATTCTTATTTGCATTCAATTTCAATAGGTTTCGGAACAAGTCACATAGAATTGTAGAATGCGTTAAGAGTATTTCTTCCATAGATAGTTCTTTCCAGAATTGTGTGAATTGAATTGAAGAATTAGTCATTAGTGATTGCAATGATTTATCATTAGGTAACCTCTAGATTCACTACATATAGTGTGCTGACACTCTTGAGATGAAAAGACTTACCTCGGGTTGACAACTAATGTAGGGATTAAGATTTCCTATAAAAAGACATCTTAGTGAGCCAACAATGACCTCTGCTGAAATGAGGTACTTTTGGCTCCCACTGTCGATAATGAATTATAGTGGCGAACCCTTCACCCACATATGTGGATGGAAGAGATGCTCCCCCTCCTCTAGATCTTTGGGCTCATTCTTTTGGATCTTGGTGATGGCAACAGTGGTGCTGGGTTCCGCGTCAATATTCTTCTTCCCTTTGTCATTCCTCTTGTTGGGTTCTGACTCAAAGTCAGAGCATGTATCTGATTTTGAAACCTTCAATTCGGCCACCAACGACTACTTGGCCTGACACTCACTTGTGCTGTTAGTGGGGATCTTATGGAACTCACACCACTTTCTTGTTTCCTTCTTTGACTTCGTGGTGGTATTCTTTTTTTACAACTTTGATAGGTTTTCTTGGGTCACCCCACCTTGGCTTTTTCCTTGGTTCTATGATTTGGGTACATCTTTCCCTTGCTTTGGATTTGCATATCCAAAGTCTCGCTTCTTCTATTTAAACTTCTACTCCATATTCATAGCGTATCGGTATGTCGTGCCGAGCGAGGATATGTCCATGAACTCCATATTGTCCTGGATGTACCTGTGTATGTAGCCATGGTACTTGAGTACCAAATGCTTCTCAAAATCCTTGATACCCAACTTCATGCAAAGGGTATGAAAAATATTGGTAAACTTTGGCACGTCTTGGTCCCTTACCTACCACAGTGTGGTCCACTTTATGTATTTATCCTCGTAGCTCTCGACACGGTAGTGCTGCTCCTTGATGGCATCCCGAAAAAAATTCCAATTGGGTGCGACTGAAAATAGTGAGGGTTCCCTGTCATCCTTCTACTCATAGTAGGTTTCCCACGAGTCCTTGATGCAGGCCGCAACTTTGAGAAGTGAAAAAGTAATCTTTTCCCGACTGGAAAAATCTTGAAAAAAATATCCTTCTAGACAATTTAACCATTTATCTATGACTTCTACATCTATCTAACCCTCAAAAATGGGAATGTCAAGGTTAACTTGTACCTTTAAGGGTGTGGTGCTTCCATAGTAGTTGTTGGAAGTAGATGTGTTGCCCCTGGGTAGCCGTTGAAGGATCAAGGCAAAGTTGTCCATTGTTGCGTTCCTTTGTCACTTGAGGGCTTCTTCGAGCAAGATTTTGATAGGATCTCCTACCCCCTTGTCTTTCTTTTCTTCCCCCATGGGAGGCCGCCAGGATTTGCGAGGTTGGTCTTGCTATGGTTCGACTAGTTCTAGCCCTAACTCCTTATATCCTGACCTCGTTGGGGACATGTAAAGAAAAATAGAGAAAGAGAAAACCGCTTTGATACCACTGATCCAGATTTAAATAGGAATGAAAAAAATTACAAATATAACCATAAACATAGAGATGCAGAAAAAATAAAAATTCATTTCATTAATATCAAATATTGAAATATGTTTACAAACAAAATGGAAATAAGACTAGCTCAAGAGATGGTAGCTTATCTCTGAGAAGAGATGTGGCGGCTACATGCTTATGAACTGTGTTACAATGAGGCTCATAGGTCTATTTATTACTTAGAAACAATGGAAAACCATAAACATCCAAAAACCTAACCCTAGGAGCTGAAGCGCCAAAATTGTGGGCCCCACTTGGGTAAATTGGTACATAAACTTCTTGGGGACGTAACTTTGGCATACGATCTTTGTTTGACACACACAATACCTCATTAGAAATATTCATCCAAGGACTACAACTTCCAACTAGACAACACTAGTTTCTTGGCCCCAATTTTCCCAAAAAAAGTTGTTTAGGGCCTCAAAATGACTATGGAAGTTCAGGACCCGAAAATTTGCCAAAAATATTGAAGTGTGCTACAATTAAGGAAACTAAAAAACTAAAAGAGAAAATGGTGGGGGCTTAAGTGGAATAGGAGGGTGGCCACCATCATCCACCTAGATCACCCACCCACAACAGGATCTTTGAATGAGTTTCAAAACCAGAGACCCAAAACCTCTCCTACTAAAAAAAACCAAAGACCACACACCAACAAGGAAATTACCTAATTTACTAGCTTGGAAGCTAGGGAAGGTACATCGGTGACAAAGTCGCTACCCTTCCTAGGCACCATTCCCTCTATACTCTTTATTCCCATGCCCACAACTCTAGTTTCTCTCTTCAAAATTATACCATGCCCATATTTCCTGGCATAAGACTACACCACCCTCCATAAACCTTCAATGGTTGCCTTGTCCCGCTCGCTTTGAGGTTGATGGATGTTTCGCACAAATAACAACAACGTGTCCCATACACAAGATGTTGTGAGAAAATAGGTAGGTCGATCCTCACATCAACGACCAGGTGGTATTCATGAATACCCACACGTAACTTCGTTAGCCCGGTTCATCACCCCCATCGGGGAAGCTTATTGAGTTGTGTTATTAGCATTGAAATAAGTTATTTCCAAGAAAACTAATTATATAAAATATTTATCTGGATGATAATGGTAAGAGTGGTTCCAAGTGCTTCAAATTTGAAATCAAGGATAATCTTCACAAGCCAAAAGTGAAAGGAAATAAAAGATATCAAGCGATATTGAGATGGGAACTTGATGAGATAATCAAATATTTCTTAGGATGAAAAGTGATAATAATGCAAGTGATGGATAAATTAATAAGGATCAACCAACCCTTTGTGAAATCAAATTAAGCATGACCAAAGACTTAAACAATCATGACCTAGTGTTTGTGTCCCATTGAGAAGAATGAAATTAGAATGTATAAATAAAACACGTATAGTGATCATGGAAATTTTGATTTTGATATCGAGGATTTAAAGAATATTTGTGCAATTAGTAGTAAGCTAATTATGAATTTCACTGAGTTTCCATGGGGAAAGAGGAATACATGACTATAGATTAAGGCTTAAGATAATAAGGTTGATTTTAAATTTAACGATGTACCTAAATGACCATACCTAGTATGTAAATTGTTAACTTCCTAGTTGAAAAAAGTGGAAATGATTATTGAAAAGTAAGTGGTATCTTGATGAAAACATGACACGAATGTTATGGATGAGATAGCCTAGATACTTGATGGATGTTGAAAAATATTATTTCATAATTGGTATTCATTTTTATACAAACAAATGAAGCTTATTTTTTTATTAATTTTTTAATAATCATGACATGAATGTTTATGGTGTATTATTGCTCTATATTTGATATGTATGATTCTCATATTATGATGTTATGATATGAGGTTATATTGACATGTGGTTCCATTTATTATGTGATGTCATGATATATCTTTGATATAGAGATGTTGATGTTATAACTTATGATGGTATTTCATGAGCTAAAGCATGTGGTAAATGCAAGTAGATTTTATGACATGCATGAGCATGTAGTTCATTCAAAATGTTGTGGTTAACAATGATGTTATGTTCTCATGATGACATGAAAGACTTAACATTGGATGATTTTCTATGATACTATGATTTTATAGATAATGTATTGGATTTATGTAGAGATGTGGTGATTGACAAGAAATCCACAAATGGGATGAGAGGGATGGTTTTTTTTAATGATATTGTGGGATCCCACACCTACGAGGGAGAATATATAACACCATATGGGTTGGCGACAAACACAATCAACACTACATATGCTAGGGGTTCCTTTGTATTGTATAGCTCTTGATGGATAGATCTTGAGGGGTTATGGGGAAATCCTGAGGAGGCTAAGTACCTGATATTGGATTAGGTTACTGAAGTCTGGTGGGGGTGTAAGGACTTTGAAGCCTGGGGTTTTGCACCTTAGTGACAGTGGAGGGAGTGGGAAAGCATTGCAAGATTCCTGCAGTCATTGAATATTAGGACCAATTCTTGCCTTAGGGAAGATGAGGTGTAAGACTTGGTATGAGCCTTGGGGCTAGCCATAGGCTATCGTATAGACTTATGAGGCTTAATCCTGGTTCCAAATGTTGGGAAAAAGGATAGTTATTCCTTGGGATTTCCTGGGTGATATGGAAACTTTCAATGCATGTTGGTTATACTAGCTCAGCAGAGGATGTGGGGAAACGTGAATTAATAAAAAACTAAATAAAATAAAATGTTATATGATTCAACTTAACTTTGGGACATTGCATACATATACGTCATTATCTTAAAAATGAGTTATAACTTTCCTAAGATTTCTACCCTTGAACATAGCAAACATATATGTCATTATCTTAAAAATGAGTTATAGTTTTCCTAGGATTTGTACCATTACTATGAATCTTTTACATCAGTTGGTTATTACTCTAGTCGTTATGGAGAGTGCTTATGTGCCTTCTACATTGTCACACTATATTCATGATGCTCTTGTATCTCATTTCCAATTTGTCGACATATTGTGATGTACATTCAAGGTAAGTTACACTTGATTTGGCCATCTACTTGTCTTGTTGACATTCCATGCCAACCATCCTTGTATCAATTATCTAGTGCAACTCTACTACTCAACATCATCTCTAAGTATGTGTTTTATATCGATTAATTGGGGATACATTAATTTTGTCTTCTGATAAGTCTCTTCTTATTGATGCTAACTGATTATCTAGGAAATGGATCTAGATATGAGATATTACCTTTGAAGTTGTAGGTTTACTGATAGGTTTCATTTTGATTAGGAATGGGCTTACATCAAGACTCATATGTATTGGATTCTATGAGTGTTTGACATCAGATCACTCATTCACACACATTAAATTGTAATAGATACCTTGGGGTCTGTTATCACAAAATCAGTACTAAGGGCTGCAACCAAGTAAGATTTTATGTAACTCTTTCAACCAGACTTTAGACTAGGAATTAGCCTTCCTAGTCAGAGAGGGCTCTCTCACAGACTTTTGATAGAAATCAATCACAACAACAGAGGGCTAACTCTTCACACACTTATGAAAATAAAGCTGGTTGGACACACATCAAATTTGGTCTTCATTGGGCTATGGAGTCTCACACACTTAGTAAACAAAAGCACAGTCATTTCATGGAAGTCAAGGCTCTTTGCATTAAATGTTCAAACATACTTCACAAAAACCACAGCTTGCCAAACACACAGGAAGTCAGAGCATAAGATATGAATTCTGAGTGATTGTGCTATAACAAGGCTGTAAAAGAACATTAAGAAAATAAAACACCATCACATTTGAACAATATAATCCATTGAGAATCTTGAGAAGAAACAACAGCTGTTTTACTATTACTGTAATAAGTCTTTACAATGGCCCAAATAAAACTCTGTTTTTGTATAAAATATCCAACCTTTTTTACATCAGAGTCATTTCTATATATAGGAAAACCAAAAGTACAACTACTTGAGACTCCTCAACAAGCATGAAGGGAGCTCGAAATCCTATCATTAATTGCCTTAACCATATCTAAACAAACTAATTAATTACAAAGGTATTGCGCTGTGAAAACATAGAGTCCCATTCCCATTGAAACTCTAAGTCTATCTCCTCGTGTGCATTGATGCTTTCTTGAAATTTGACACCTGTATCACTTCAGTAAGTTAGGCTGAGATGGCTGAGCTAAAGATGCAAGGAATGCTGACTTTGGATGCTTGAAAGCGCTGATGGCTCATTAATTGACCAAAATATGTGCTTCTATTTTAACGGTCTCTGTCTCCCAACATTCTCCGAAAGTTCAGCAACATGTCTCAGCTCTTTTAATAACCCCAAGTATGGAATGCTGCCATGTTTCTGATGTGCTGTAAGTGGTATTGATAGACAGGTGTTTCTTTTCCTCAACTCCCGCTCACAGTATCACAATAGCTGCTCTTCGCTTAAAATCATCACCTACAGCAGTTTCGTAGCGCGCTACGAAACTGCTGTGTGATTTAAAGAAAACACAGTCTCCCTTTCATTCAAACCAAACTCACAATTGTCTGCGTTGAATCAGATACATTTTCAGTGTGATTCTCATTAATGCAAGTCATAATAATGAGCTTGACATCTTTGTTTTGGTGCCTTAAAAGATCTGGCTTTACCAATCATGGATAGAATCACCGCATCTTGCATTTGGGCATTGGTACAAGCATGCCAAAGTGTTCTGAGTTGACAACTTGCTGAGAACTAAGACTTGGCTCCTCAGTGCTCTTAACAGGCAATAGTACATGACTCTGACCATCTACTGACTTTTGATTATTATCGGACTTCAAAATTGCATTCGAAATATCCCCTGTCTTCTCTTCAGTCCTATTTAAAATTCCTGTGACCAGCTTCAAACAATAATGCTTCTTGGGAGACACAGTCATAAGCATGACACAGTGCTTTAATTCTTCAAGTTTTTTAGAGGTGAAATCCAATCTCTTGGTATCCTTAGCATATTCTGTAACATCAACCTGAACAACAAATTCATTTTGATCCTCTTCTACATGAGATTTTGAATCTGAGCAGATAATATTACATATCTTCTCTTCTACCTGATTAATACATTATAAAGTGGATCATATAGAGCTCCAGCTTGATTCCACACCGCTCCAATACCGCCATAGCAAGCCAACGAGCAATTGGAGAAACATCCTCTTTTCCTCTATCCATGCAAGCTAACACCACCACTAATAACTACTCTGGAATATCTACACTCTCATTTGTCTTCTGTCATGCTTCTTGCAATGCTTGAACTGTCTTGAAGTTCTTTTTCAGTAATGATAAGTTAGCCTTTTGCCTAAAGATTACCCCTAAAATCTTGTTCTTACAATTAAAACAGAGGCGAACCATGCCATCTCATTCATATAATATGACCGAGTATAGTTCTGAACATTTCCTGTAGGAGTAATGTCAAATTTCATATGTAGCCTTCCATCCACAGCTAAGTGTTGCTTGACCACATTTACATGTTCACGGTGGAGATCTTCAAAAACTTGTAACTGTTTTCTTCTGCACACATCATACAGAGCAACATGTTTTGAATATCCACTAGCAGGAAATAATTATCTGTTTCATTAATATGGACAGATGTTAATTTCTCAAACTCTTCATATGTGTAAGTGGCATGGTTTCTACAGCTGCTGCCTGCACCATATCTGGAAGGAAAAACATTTGAGCGCATTCAGTTCACATCATACAGTTGTAAGGTGCCATTGTCAGAGCCAGAAATAAGCTTGGAAGAGTCCTTGTCGAACCAACAGAGACCAAGAATACTATGATTTGCTCCAACTGACTGAACATGTCCGACAATTTTACCACTTTCATGGTTGATCACAACCACTTCCCCATCCAAAGTCCCGAAGACCATCAAACTAGCATCAGATGGATGATACTCAAATTGTCTGGGCCGAAACTTCTGGTTTGTCCTTAAGCATGTTGTACAAAACAATAAAAAAAATCGTCCTCCAATGTTGTCGACGCGCACAACCATAGCATAAAACTTGTATATAAGCACACCTTTTCCCTTTCCACTCATATGATACTTGAGATCTAATTCCAGGTTGCCGACGAAGGTATCAGAAAACAAATCGGTGCTATAAAGAATGAAGTCCAGCCTTGAGCTCTCTGTTAAGGCGTTCCCTTTCTTCTGCTTCTCTCTCGCGTCGATTTGGAACTTTTCAAGAGCATGTGTTCTAGCAATATCAATTTCAGAGGGCGAATCCAAAAATACATTTCCAGGGATAGGCGGCACCGTCATGATGAGTCCAGAGACAGGAGCAGCAGCGGCAGTTAAGCCAAAGATACCAATATAACATTATAAGATTGGGCATAAAAACAAGCGTCGCAAGAGGTATAACGGCCACAACGGGCCTCACGATAGGCGCCGACATGGCACTTGTAGGGCTCATAACGCCACTCTGAGGGAATCTCTGCGACGGATGCATATATGCCAAGCTTTCCAAGCCTCGGTCTGCTTCAATTCACACTCTAAAACGCACTGGAGAAATTTAGGCCAATAAAACCAAACTGACGGGCACTAAGTTTTCAAATGTATCTGTAAACGAAATCCGGAACCCCAGAAAACCTATATTATATTAAAAGACAGTTGATTAAAGGCACTTTATGACAACAACATCTTTAAATTTGCCATCTCCACCCCATTTTATGCTTGCAGACTAGCCTCTTCAACTTATATACTTTCAACACTGGTATAACTCCTAGATGCGCATAACAGGTCCCAATTTACCTCGGCTCCCAAAAACAAAATGCGCTTCAAGAATGACAAATGCGCAAAGAACAACAGAAAACCAATGCTATTTTAATTACCATGAGATGTGTGAGGTAGCGTTGTTCTGAGCGTGACAAATGCGCTCCCAAATGCAAAAGATTGCGCACTAACCCAAAGATCATCTTCATAATGACAGCCATCCTCTAATGTTACCTTTAGATATTGCATAGGCATAACGAACTAACAGCTGTTTTTAGAGAAGCTCCCATATCTGACACGCTTCTGCATTGGTGTAAGGTCAGCACCACCCTAATGATAGAATTAAAGGTGCTATCAGAGAGGTGTTTAATAGAGATGATTATGTTTCAAGTGCACAATCGTTTTATACAACTTTTCCGCACATTGCATAAGTGCCTGCACTCTGTCTCTCCATTCTTTGATTGTGCATAAACCTGACAAATCTACTGCTAAAGAGGCAACGGGATATTCACCAAGTGGCTGGAAAATAGCAGCCATGTACATTCAACCGGAGCTACACATTTAGCTCTAAAACCAATCAATCACAATGAAATATTCTGTCAACCACTGCAAATTCTTTACTGCCTTATTAGACATCAACAGAATTTCTTAGGTCTTCGCACTAGCATAAGATACAAAGCACATCAGGTTGTTTTTTTGAAAAATGCTTTCACAGCCATCAGACCACCTTAAATATGTGTCGTTTCCCAATTTCGTAGCGCAACCAATGCAAGGTCAGTTTTTTCGCTACGAAATCACTAAAACAGATGGCGCTGCGAAACTGCTAATGTATTTATGCGCTGCGAAAACACCCTGTCTTTAAGCTAGGCAAAAAAAAAATTTGGCAACAGACTTTTCAGTGATAACAGCGGCTCCACTTGGGATAGTGTGCCCTTGTGGTGCACTAAGAACCTGCAGTTCCAGTGCCTCATAGAATTTATTTGACAAACAGAAATTTGCTTGACCAGCATGACTGTAGGAGAAAGAAAGCTATTTCTACTGAAAGATGCTCAGTTGACTTTGAGCTTATTTTGCATTTACCTCTACCTACCTACCCTAACAATTTCAACTTCTTTTTGTTCAATCAATATGAAATTTCCAATGTAGCCAATCATTTATCTTATCTGACATTTGAGTCCTTTGGCTGCATCGGAGTTCAGAGCTACAATGGTATTGTGATGACCGCTGCCACTGGAATTGTCTCAGATCTTTATAAGTAAACTGAAACATTGGAGAGTAAAACTCTTCCATGTAATCAGCTATAGGATCCCAGAACACATAATCAGCTTGATTTTTCTTGTAACTTTCCGGCTGTGCAAACTGATCTTCAACCACAGTGTTCAGTTCCTCAATCGTGAAAGAGAAAGGAACCAGCATAGTCTCCTTGCGTTCTGCCATAGAAAACTTCTGAGAATAATGATCATGATCATGAAAACTGTATGCCTGAATTTGTCCTTCTAAACCTTCAATTTCTTTTTCAAGGTCTTCAGCAAATTCATCCAAAAATCTCATCCTATCCTCTGCCTTGCAGTCAAAAGATTTTAGATATGAGGATAATGACAAAGAAAAAGATTCATTTGTTTCTTCTTTACTATGATCATCATTCCATTGTTTGAAACCTTTAACTGAGGGGAAGTCTGTCACCAACTCTGACCTATCTATCCATTCCTCCAAGAATATAAGCCATAAGTCTTGAAATGACTTAACGGATCTGATAGGAAAACTTTCGATCCATTCTTTGCATTTCCCTTGAAGTGAATCATAAAATAACCTTATGCAAACATCCTCATGTTTAACCCTAAGAAGCTCTGAAAATTGACAGAAATCTGTGATATGCTTCAGAGTTAAACTCAAATCTTCTCCATTAAATTTGGGACCATTCCTTAGAAAATATGCATCCTTGGGAAAATGATTTGGGAAACCATGAATTCCTGAGAAATCTATGCATGCATACCTTGAACTAAGAATGGCAGCTTCTGGGTCCTTCATAACTCCAGTGGAATCACCATGAATGTATAAACCTTGAACTCTTCAACAATGGAGTCGCCAAGGTAGTTTTGCAGCCTCGAAAATCATTTTGAATTCCTGCTACCTTTAGAAATCCAATCTTCAAATTTCGGGAATGAGTAATCATCAGGCTCCCAGTAGACGCACCAAAATGTTATCACAAAATCAGTACTAAGGGCTGCAACCAAGTAAGATTTTATGTAACTCTTTCAACCAGACTTTAGACTAGGAATTAGCCTTCCTAGTCAGAGAGGGCTCTCTCACAGACTTTTGATAGAAATCAATCACAACAACAGAGGGCTAACTCTTCACACACTTATGAAAATATAGCTGGTTGGACACACATCAAATTTGGTCTTCATTGGGCTATGGAGTCTCACACACTTAGTAAACAAAAGCACAGTCATTTCATGGAAGTCAAGGCTCTTTGCATTAAATGTTCAAACATACTTCACAAAAACCACAGCTTGCCAAACACACAGGAAGTCAGAGCATAAGATATGAATTCTGAGTGATTGTGCTATAACAAGGCTGTAAAAGAACATTAAGAAAATAAAACACCATCACATTTGAACAATATAATCCATTGAGAATCTTGAGAAGAAACAACAGCTGTTTTACTATTACTGTAATAAGTCTTTACAATGGCCCAAATAAAACTCTGTTTTTGTATAAAATATCCAACCATTTTTACATCAGAATCATTTCTATATATAGGAAAACCAAAAGTACAACTACTTGAGACTCCTCAACAAGCATGAAGGGAGCTCGAAATCCTATCATTAATTGCCTTATCCATATCTAAACAAACTAATTAATTACAAAGGTATTGCGCTGTGAAAACATAGAGTCCCATTCCCATTGAAACTCTAAGTCTATCTCCTCGTGTGCATTGATGCTTTCTTGAAATTTGACACCTGTATCACTTCAGTAAGTTAGGCTGAGATGGCTGAGCTAAAGATGCAAGGAATGCTGACTTTGGATGCTTGAAAGCGCTGATGGCTCATTAATTGACCAAAAGATGTGCTTCTATTTTAACGGTCTCTGTCTCCCAACATTCTCCGAAAGTTCAGCAACATGTCTCAGCTCTTTTAATAACCCCAAGTATGGAATGCTGCCATGTTTCTGATGTGCTGTAAGTGGTATTGATAGACAGGTGTTTCTTTTCCTCAACTCCCGCTCACAGTATCACAATAGCTGCTCTTCGCTTAAAATCATCACCTACAGCAGTTTCGTAGCGCGCTACGAAACTGCTGTGTGATTTAAAGAAAACACAGTCTCCCTTTCATTCAAACCAAACTCACAATTGTCTGCGTTGAATCAGATACATTTTCAGTGTGATTCTCATTAATGCAAGTCATAATAATGAGCTTGACATCTTTGTTTTGGTGCCTTAAAAGATCTGGCTTTACCAATCATGGATAGAATCACCGCATCTTGCATTTGGGCATTGGTACAAGCATGCCAAAGTGTTCTGAGTTGACAGCTTGCTGAGAACTAAGACTTGGCTCCTTAGTGCTCTTAACAGGCAATAGTACATGACTCTGACCATCTACTGACTTTTGATTATTATCGGACTTCAAAATTGCATTCGAAATATCCCCTGTCTTCTCTTCAGTCCTATTTAAAATTCCTGTGACCAGCTTCAAACAATAATGCTTCTTGGGAGACACAGTCATAAGCATGACACAGTGCTTTAATTCTTCAAGTTTTTTAGAGGTGAAATCCAATCTCTTGGTATCCTTAGCATATTCTGTAACATCAACCTGAACAGCAAATTCATTTTGATCCTCTTCTACATGAGATTTTGAATCTGAGCAGATAATATTACATATCTTCTCTTCTACCTGATTAATACATTCTAAAGTGGATCATATAGAGCTCCAGCTTGATTACACACTGCTCCAATACCGCCATAGCAAGCCAACGAGCAATTGGAGAAACATCCTCTTTTCCTCTACCCATGCAAGCTAACACCACCACTAATAACTACTCTGGAATATCTACACTCTCATTTGTCTTCTGTCATGCTTCTTGCAATGCTTGAACTGTCTTGAAGTTCTTTTTCAGTAGTGATAAGTTAGCCTTTTGCCTAAAGATCACCCCTAAAATCTTATTCTTACAATTAAAACAGAGGCGAACCATGCCATCCCATTCATATAATATGACCGAGTATAGTTCTGAACATTTCCTGTAGGAGTAATGTCAAATTTCATATGTAGCCTTCCATCCACAGCTAAGTGTTGCTTGACCACATTTACATGTTCACGGTGGAGATCTTCAAAAACTTGTAACTGTTTTCTTCTGCACACATCATACAGAGCAACATGTTTTGAATATCCACTAGCAGGAAATAATTATCTGTTTCATTAATATGGACAGATGTTAATTTCTCAAACTCTTCATATGTGTAAGTGGCATGGTTTCTACAGCTGCTGCCTGCACCATATCTGGAAGGAAAAACATTTGAGCGCATTCGGTTCACATCATACAGTTGTAAGGTGCCATTGTCAGAGCCAGCAATAAGCTTGGAAGGGTCCTTGTCGAACCAACAGAGACCAAGAATACTATGATTTTCTCCAACTGACTGAACATGTCCGACAATTTTACCACTTTCATGGTTGATCACAACCACTTCCCCATCCAAAGTCCCGAAGACCATCAAACTAGCATCAGATGGATGATACTCAAATTGTCTGGGCCGAAACTTCTGGTTTGTCCTTAAGCATGTTGTACAAAACAATAAAAAAAATCGTCCTCCAATGTTGTCGACGCGCACAACCACAGCATAAAACTTGTATATAAGCACACCTTTTCCCTTTCCACTCATATGATACTTGAGATCTAATTCCAGGTTGCCGACGAAGGTATCAGAAAACAAATCGATGCTATAAAGAATGAAGTCCAGCCTTGAGCTCTCTGTTAAGGCGTTCCCTTTCTTCTGCTTCTCTCTCGCGTCGATTTGGAACTTTTCAAGAGCATGTGTTCTAGCAATATCAATTTCAGAGGGCGAATCCAAAAATACATTTCCAGGGATAGGCGGCACTGTCATGATGAGTCCAGAGACAGGAGCAGCAGCGGCAGTTAAGCCAAAGATACCAATATAACATTATAAGATTGGGCATAAAAACAAGCGTCGTAGGAGGGATAACGGCCACAACGAGCCTCACGATAGGCGCCGACATGGCACTTGTAGGGCTCATAACGCCACTCTGAGGGAATCTCTGCGACGGATGCATATATGCCAAGCTTTCCAAGCCTCGGTCTGCTTCAATTCACACTCTAAAACGCACTGGAGAAATTTAGGCCAATAAAACCAAACTGACGGGCACTAAGTTTTCAAATGTATCTGTAAACGAAATCCGGAACCCCAGAAAACCTATATTATATTAAAAGACAGTTGATTAAAGGCACTTTATGACAACAACATCTTTAAATTTGCCATCTCCACCCCATTTTATGCTTGCAGACTAGCCTCTTCAACTTATATACTTTCAACACTGGTATAACTCCCAGATGCGCATAACAGGTCCCAATTTACCTCGGCTCCCAAAAACAAAATGCGCTTCAAGAATGACAAATGCGCAAAGAACAACAGAAAACCAATACTATTTTAATTACCATGAGATGTGTGAGGTAGCGTTGTTCTGAGCGTGACAAATGCGCTCCCAAATGCAAAAGATTGCGCACTAACCCAAAGATCATCTTCATAATGACAGCCATCCTCTAATGTTACCTTTAGATATTGCATAGGCATAACGAACTAACAACTGTTTTTAGAGAAGCTCCCATATCTGACACGCTTCTGCATTGGTGTAAGGTCAGCACCGCCCTAATGATAGAATTAAAGGTGCTATCAGAGAGGTGTTTAATAGAGATGATTATGTTTCAAGTGCACAATCGTTTTATACAACTTTTCCGCACATTGCATAAGTGCCTGCACTCTGTCTCTCCATTCTTTGATTGTGCATAAACCTGACAAATCTACTGCTAAAGAGGCAACGGGATATTCACCAAGTGGCTGGAAAATAGCAGCCATGTACATTCAACCGGAGCTACACATTTAGCTCTAAAACCAATCAATCACAATGAAATATTCTGTCAACTACTGCAAATTCTTTACTGCCTTATTAGACATCAACAGAATTTCTTAGGTCTTCGCACTAGCATAAGATACAAAGCACATCAGGTTGTTTTTTTGAAAAATGCTTTCACAGCCATCAGACCACCTTAAATATGTGTCGTTTCCCAATTTCGTAGCGCAACCAATGCAAGGTCAGTTTTTTCGCTACGAAATCACTAAAACAGATGGCGCTGCGAAACTGCTAATGTATTTATGCGCTGCGAAAACACCCTGTCTTTAAGCTAGGCAAAAAAAAATTTTGGCAACAGACTTTTCAGTGATAACAGCGGCTCCACTTGGGATAGTGTGCCCTTGTGGTGCACTAAGAACCTGCAGTTCCAGTGCCTCATAGAATTTATTTGACAAACAGAAATTTGCTTGACCAGCATGACTGTAGGAGAAAGAAAGCTATTTCTACTGAAAGATGCTCAGTTGACTTTGAGCTTATTTTGCATTTACCTCTACCTACCTACCCTAACAATTTCAACTTCTTTTTGTTCAATCAATATGAAATTTCCAATGTAGCCAATCATTTATCTTATCTGACATTTGAGTCCTTTGGCTGCATTGGAGTTCAGAGCTACAATGGTATTGTGATGACCGCTGCCACTGGAATTGTCTCAGATCTTTATAAGTAAACTGAAACATTGGAGAGTAAAACTCTTCCATGTAATCAGCTATAGGATCCCAGAACACATAATCAGCTTGATTTTTCTTGTAACTTTCCGGCTGTGCAAACTGATCTTCAACCACAGTGTTCAGTTCCTCAATCGTGAAAGAGAAAGGAACCAACATAGTCTCCTTGCGTTCTGCCATAGAAAACTTCTGAGAATAATGATCATGATCATGAAAACTGTATGCCTGAATTTGTCCTTCTAAACCTTCAATTTCTTTTTCAAGGTCTTCAGCAAATTCATCCAAAAATCTCATCCTATCCTCTGCCTTGCAGTCAAAAGATTTTAGATATGAGGATAATGACAAAGAAAAAGATTCATTTGTTTCTTCTTTACTATGATCATCATTCCATTGTTTGAAACCTTTAACTGAGGGGAAGTCTGTCACCAACTCTGACCTATCTATCCATTCCTCCAAGAATATAAGCCATAAGTCTTGAAATGACTTAACGGATTTGATAGGAAAACTTTCGATCCATTGTTTGCATTTCCCTTGAAGTGAATCATAAAATAACCTTATGCAAACATCCTCATGTTTAACCCTAAGAAGCTCTGAAAATTGACAGAAATCTGTGATATGCTTCAGAGTTAAACTCAAATCTTCTCCATTAAATTTGGGACCATTCCTTAGAAAATATGCATCCTTGGGAAAATGATTTGGGAAACCATGAATTCCTGAGAAATCTATGCATGCATACCTTGAACTAAGAATGGCAGCTTCTGGGTCCTTCATAACTCCAGTGGAATCACCATGAATGTATAAACCTTGAACTCTTCAACAATGGAGTCGCCAAGGTAGTTTTGCAGCCTCGAAAATCATTTTGAATTCCTGCTACCTTCAGAAATCCAATCTTCAAATTTCGGGAATGAGTAATCATCAGGCTCCCGGCAGACGCACCAAAATGTTATCACAAAATCAGTACTAAGGGCTGCAACCAAGTAAGATTTTATGTAACTCTTTCAACCAGACTTTAGACTAGGAATTAGCCTTCCTAGTCAGAGAGGGCTCTCTCACAGACTTTTGATAGAAATCAATCACAACAACAGAGGGCTAACTCTTCACACACTTATGAAAATAAAGCTGGTTGGACACACATCAAATTTGGTCTTCATTGGGCTATGGAGTCTCACACACTTAGTAAACAAAAGCACAGTCATTTCATGGAAGTCAAGGCTCTTTGCATTAAATGTTCAAACATACTTCACAAAAACCACAGCTTGCCAAACACACAGGAAGTCAGAGCATAAGATATGAATTCTGAGTGATTGTGCTATAACAAGGCTGTAAAAGAACATTAAAAAAATAAAACACCATCACATTTGAACAATATAATCCATTGAGAATCTTGAGAAGAAACAACAGCTGTTTTACTATTACTGTAATAAGTCTTTACAATGGCCCAAATAAAACTCTGTTTTTGTATAAAATATCCAACCATTTTTACATCAGAATCATTTCTATATATAGGAAAACCAAAAGTACAACTACTTGAGACTCCTCAACAAGCATGAAGGGAGCTTGAAATCCTATCATTAATTGCCTTATCCATATCTAAACAAACTAATTAATTACAAAGGTATTGCGCTGTGAAAACATAGAGTCCCATTCCCATTGAAACTCTAAGTCTATCTCCTCGTGTGCATTGATGCTTTCTTGAAATTTGACACCTGTATCACTTCAGTAAGTTAGGCTGAGATGGCTGAGCTAAAGATGCAAGGAATGCTGACTTTGGATGCTTGAAAGCGCTGATGGCTCATTAATTGACCAAAAGATGTGCTTCTATTTTAACGGTCTCTGTCTCCCAACATTCTCCGAAAGTTCAGCAACATGTCTCAGCTCTTTTAATAACCCCAAGTATGGAATGCTGCCATGTTTCTGATGTGCTGTAAGTGGTATTGATAGACATGTGTTTCTTTTCCTCAACTCCCGCTCACAGTATCACAATAGCTGCTCTTCGCTTAAAATCATCACCTACAGCAGTTTCGTAGCGCGCTACGAAACTGCTGTGTGATTTAAAGAAAACACAGTCTCCCTTTCATTCAAACCAAACTCACAATTGTCTGCGTTGAATCAGATACATTTTCAGTGTGATTCTCATTAATGCAAGTCATAATAATGAGCTTGACATCTTTGTTTTGGTGCCTTAAAAGATCTGGCTTTACCAATCATGGATAGAATCACCGCATCTTGCATTTGGGCATTGGTACAGGCATGCCAAAGTGCTCTGAGTTGACAACTTGCTGAGAACTAAGACTTGGCTCCTCAGTGCTCTTAACAGGCAATAGTACATGACTCTGACCATCCACTGACTTTTGATTATTATCGGACTTCAAAATTGCATCCGAAATATCCCCTGTCTTCTCTTCAGTCCTATTTAAAACTCCTGTGACCAGCTTCAAACAATAATGCTTCTTGGGAGACACAGTCATGAGCATGACACAGTGCTTTAATTCTTCAAGTTTTTTAGAGGTGAAATCCAATCTCTTGGTATCCTTAGCATATTCTGTAACATCAACCTGAACAGCAAATTCATTTTGATCCTCTTCTACATGAGATTTTGAATCTGAGCAGATAATATTACATATCTTCTCTTCTACCTGATTAATACATTCTAAAGTGGATCATATAGAGCTCCAGCTTGATTCCACACTGCTCCAATACCGCCATAGCAAGCCAACGAGCAATTGGAGAAACATCCTCTTTTCCTTTACCCATGCAAGCTAACACCACCACTAATAACTACTCTGGAATATCTACACTCTCATTTGTCTTCTGTCATGCTTCTTGCAATGCTTGAACTGTCTTGAAGTTCTTTTTCAGTAATGATAAGTTAGCCTTTTGCCTAAAGATTACCCCTAAAATCTTGTTCTTACAATTAAAATAGAGGCGAACCATGCCATCTCATTCATATAATATGACCGAGTATAGTTCTGAACATTTCCTGTAGGAGTAATGTCAAATTTCATATGTAGCCTTCCATCCACAGCTAAGTGTTGCTTGACCACATTTACATGTTCACGGTGGAGATCTTCAAAAACTTGTAACTGTTTTCTTCTGCACACATCATACATAGCAACATGTTTTGAATATCCACTAGCAGGAAATAATTATCTGTTTCATTAATATGGACAGATGTTAATTTCTCAAACTCTTCATATGTGTAAGTGGCATGGTTTCTATAGCTGCTGCCTGCACCATATCTGGAAGGAAAAACATTTGAGCGCATTCGGTTCACATCATACAGTTGTAAGGTGCCATTGTCAGAGCCAGCAATAAGCTTGGAAGGGTCCTTGTCGAACCAACAGAGACCAAGAATACTATGATTTGCTCCAACTGACTAAACATGTCCGACAATTTTACCACTTTCATGGTTGATCACAACCACTTCCCCATCCAAAGTCCCGAAGACCATCAAACTAGCATCAGATGGATGATACTCAAATTGTCTGGGCCGAAACTTCTGGTTTGTCCTTAAGCATGTTGTACAAAACAATAAAAAAAATCGTCCTCCAATGTTGTCGACGCGCACAACCACAGCATAAAACTTGTATATAAGCACACCTTTTCCCTTTCCACTCATATGATACTTGAGATCTAATTCCAGGTTGCCGACGAAGGTATCAGAAAACAAATCGGTGCTATAAAGAATGAAGTCCAGCCTTGAGCTCTCTGTTAAGGCGTTCCCTTTCTTCTGCTTCTCTCTCGCGTCGATTTGGAACTTTTCAAGAGCATGTGTTCTAGCAATATCAATTTCAGAGGGCGAATCCAAAAATACATTTCCAGGTATAGGCGGCACCGTCATGATGAGTCCAGAGACAGGAGCAGCAGCGGCAGTTAAGCCAAAGATACCAATATAACATTATAAGATTGGGCATAAAAACAAGCGTCGCAGGAGGTATAATGGCCACAACAGGCCTCACGATAGGCGCCGACATGGCACTTGTAGGGCTCATAACGCCACTCTGAGGGAATCTCTGCGACGGATGCATATATGCCAAGCTTTCCAAGCCTCGGTCTGCTTCAATTCACACTCTAAAACGCACTAGAGAAATTTAGGCCAATAAAACCAAACTGACGGGCACTAAGTTTTCAAATGTATCTGTAAACGAAATCCGGAACCCCAGAAAACCTATATTATATTAAAAGACAGTTGATTAAAGGCACTTTATGACAACAACATCTTTAAATTTGCCATCTCCACCCCATTTTATGCTTGCAGACTAGCCTCTTCAACTTATATACTTTCAACACTGGTATAACTCCCAGATGCGCATAACAGGTCCCAATTTACCTCGGCTCCCAAAAACAAAATGCGCTTCAAGAATGACAAATGCGCAAAGAACAACAGAAAACCAATGCTATTTTAATTACCATGAGATGTGTGAGGTAGCGTTGTTCTGAGCGTGACAAATGCGCTCCCAAATGCAAAAGATTGCGCACTAACCCAAAGATCATCTTCATAATGACAGCCATCCTCTAATGTTACCTTTAGATATTGCATAGGCATAACGAACTAACAGCTGTTTTTAGAGAAGCTCCCATATCTGACACGCTTCTGCATTGGTGTAAGGTCAGCACCGCCCTAATGATAGAATTAAAGGTGCTATCAGAGAGGTGTTTAATAGAGATGATTATGTTTCAAGTGCACAATCGTTTTATACAACTTTTCCGCACATTGCATAAGTGCCTGCACTCTGTCTCTCCATTCTTTGATTGTGCATAAACCTAACAAATCTACTGCTAAAGAGGCAACGGGATATTCACCAAGTGGCTGGAAAATAGCAGCCATGTACATTCAACCGGAGCTACACATTTAGCTCTAAAACCAATCAATCACATTGAAATATTCTGTCAACCACTGCAAATTCTTTACTGCCTTATTAGACATCAACAAAATTTCTTAGGTCTTCGCACTAGCATAAGATACAAAGCACATCAGGTTGTTTTTTTGAAAAATGCTTTCACAGCCATCAGACCACCTTAAATATGTGTCGTTTCCCAATTTCGTAGCGCAACCAATGCAAGGTCAGTTTTTTCGCTACGAAATCACTAAAACAGATGGCGCTGCGAAACTGCTAATGTATTTATGCGCTGCGAAAACACCCTGTCTTTAAGCTAGGCAAAAAATTTTTTTTGCAATAGACTTTTCAGTGATAACAGGGTCCATATTCTACATTAGCAGATCTGATCGCATCTATTAACATTATGCCTCAATGATCAATAATAAAATGGATCATCTTATGTTTAATGTTAGAATATCTACTCACATTGAGTGGAATCATACCATCAGATTTGAGATGAAGACCTTGGGATTGTGAGGGAAAATCACTCATGAATTCTCCCTCACCCAAGACGCATTATATTTTTTTATTCTATGTTGTAAAGACCACATAGGAACTATCATCAGTGTTAATTGTCTTCTTGATATGGATTGTGACATAGATCCACCATTAGAGAAATTTTGAGGTGCAAAATGGGCCTCAAAACAAATATGTACAACCGAAATCAACCTTTTAAGAACCAATAGGATTCAAGATGATGATGTTAACCATGGAGGATGATTCGCCATTTTTGGAGTAAAAAAGTAAAAAGATTAAAAAACTACTTTTTCAACTCATATTTTCAACTTATCTCCCTAAAGTTTTACTTGAATTTTGAGCAAGAGCACTCATTGGATGTAGAATTTAATTCTTCATCCAAGGAGAACCCATGTTGGATACTTTCGATGGACCCTGCTACACCAAAAATGAGAAATACATGAAAAACATTATTTCAATCATGTTTTCTCATGTATTTATCATTTTTCATGTCACAGGGTCCATCGAAAGTTTGCAACATGGGTAATTCTTAGATGAGGAATTAAATTTTGCATCCAACGAGTGTTCCCACTTGAAATTTGAGTAAAACCGTAGGGTGATAAGTTGAAAATACGAGTTGAAAAAGTAGTTTTTTTTTTTTTTTTTTTTTTCCTTCTAAAATTTGATGATGTAATCTAATTTTATTTTATTATTTTCACTATTATTTTATAATATTCCTTAGGAGGCCCATTTTAGACCTCAAAATATCTCTAACGACTATATTTTTTCATGTCTATGTTCTTTTGAGTTTGACATGGATCCAACATGTATTATTTCATCGCCATGATCTTGCATTTTGTTACATGGATCTATAGTGTATCTTTGATGGTCATACTCTACATTTGTGACATGCATGGGTATCCCTACTTCAAGGATGATCTATTAATGTTGGTTGATGAATAGTTGTAGGTACTCTTTGGTTCCTTGTTCTTCAACTTCTTCTTTGTGTTCCTCCCATAACTTGCTTTATAATGTGTTTGGGTGATCAATTCCTATTTTAACCTCACACATTAGGGGACATATGTTATGGGATTAATTATCACCCCTTTAATCCTTTTAGGATCTACTATATTTATTTTTTGAGACACCACACCTTTTCCCTTGTCAGATAAGTTTTGAGGGTATTCATACCCATCCTCCAAGAAAAAAAGTAACCAAATGTATTTTCACTCCTTGTAACACATGACCATCACAAGCCACATTATTAAAAACCCATGATCACCTTCTCATCCTTTGAATTTGACAATCCAGAGAAGATTGTTCACATGATGGGATAAATTTATTGCATGCATCATCACAAACTTGTATTAGACTCAAACATCACTTAGTTCATTTGAGTATCAAATCTCATACCTTCATCCTATTATATCTTCTCACTCATCTATATAATGAATGCAATACCAAAGGAAAATGGGGAGAAATCCTATGGAATTTTATGCTATCGAAATCTATTTTTCCTTCCTACATTTCTATTTTTATGTTCATGAAATATAAGAGAGGTTGAAGGATGAGAAAAGGCAAGGAGAAATGAGTAACCTATAGTGGAAATTCAAGGTATACCTATCTAACAATTTTATTGTTTCTCACATTTTTAATAGAATGGATCAATATGGTTTCCCCTCCACAGTTCATGCTTTTTATGTTCATGATATATCAAGTGGCTCATAGAGTTCTGATTGATTAGATTAGAACTATTTTTATTAAAATTTTATCATTTTGAAGAGCTCAAGAAAGGTATTTTTCTTCTTTGTGTGTAGGAAACAGGTTGTAGGAACCATATTTTGGATCTTAAGAGAAGTTGCCATCAAGATCACACGAGGATGAACATCTAGAAATATTTATGCATTTTTATATCACCAATATTATTACATGTTAATAGATTGGTCATCTTCCAAGGCTAGTGGATTTCTATGTAGTGTCCACCCTCTGTTTGTTAGCAAGTAATGTAAAGCTCATAGGCGAGCTCAACTATCCATACGAGATATTTTTCCATTAGCAAATGGATAAGAAGAAAATTAAAATTTTAATTGTATTTTTTGTTTATATCCCTATAGGTTTAGTCAAATTTAAAATGTAGACACTCATTAGATGAATAATTAAATTATACATCTAATAAGTACTCACTTTGCACACTTTTTAATATATACCTAGTGTGACATAAATTGGAACTCCATAGTTCCAATATATTTTACTTTAGATCTATAAAAAGTATGTAGAGTATATACTCATTGGATTCCATTCAATGACTGATTACATTTGAAATCTAAGTAAACTTACAAGGAGATAAGTAAAAAATGTGACTAAAAAATAGTTTTCTTCATTTCCCTCCAAAAATATTTATCCTTGTAGTTGATATTATCATCTTGAATCCTACAGTTTCTTTTAAAATTGATAGTACATTTTTTATTTTGAGTCTCACTTTTTACCTTAGAATTCCTCTGATTGATAAGTTTTCCAAACTTCATGTTTTTTTCTCTTTCAAGAGAGTAAACTTGTATAGCTTGCCATGTGTCCAGTTTCTATTATCATTATGCCTCCTTAGACTTTCAAAAGTTTTATAATTTGAAGCTATCCACGAAAATTTTTATAGCGTAACTACTAATATGACTTGTTTCAAGGGGTCAAACTCAATGATTTTACACTTTAAAACAAAATGGTATGCAACAAATCATATGAATAGCATAAAATGAGAAATAGAAGTAACTCCACACCTTAAGAATGATAGACAAGAATGAATGAGAAGCCTCTTTGAGAGGGAAACCTCCTTTTACAATATTAAAAATGTATAACATGAGATGCTCACTAAAAGAAGGCCTCTTCGGTTTATATAGGAGGCTAAAGGGTAAAACCGAAAGTAAAACCTAGGGCATAAAAACTTAAGGATCAACACAAATAGAACCATCCTTTCAGTTAAGTTAGTAACATGGATTCAAACAAGTTATGTTGATTTAACAACAAACGATAATAAAACACATTACCATCATATAAAAGGAATGTTAGGTAAACTTAACTTGGGAATAGAGTCAAAATTGAACAAGTCTAACATTGGAGGTTTCGGGCATGTAGTATTCTCTACCCATGGTATTACATGTAATGAAGCCTATAAAAGGCTAGGAATACTTCGTTGTAATGTGAGGCTGGGAAGAAATTTCAATGTGTTGGCTTTTCCAAAGTTGGGGATTTCCTAGATAATATTGTTTTTAACAATGTCTGCATATTTGTGTGTTGTTGCTAGTTTATGTTATTTATTAATTCTCTCTGTATATGTTTTCTTGTCCAGTTAAATTTCTACAATTGGTATCAAAGCCAGGCTCAGGTTTTGGCTTTAGAGTGATCCGAATTGGATCCATAGAAGACTGTCTAAGAACCATGATTGTATCAGGTCAAACAAATCTCTAAAGAATTCCAGAATAGCGATCAAAGACACCCTGAACCAGTGGTAATGGTAGCCAACGTGGAACAACGAGGACCTCGGTCAAAGCATGTTGATCGAGGCCCATACCACACGGGAGGCCAAAGTAGCCCCTGGGAGCCCCAGAATGGGAAAAATATGTGATTTTTGATGCACGATTAACACTGCTAGCGCTAATCGCACATCGTTGGGTGAACAGGCCAAAATAGGAAAGCTCGAGCAGTTGATTGTGTGGGGGAACCGGACGACCGTGGGTGGAAAAGGAAAAAAAAGCGCTAAACGTACAAGGCAGGACCCGTGCTCTGGAAACTGGCAGTTTTGATCGGGGTGCCCTTAAACAGTAAGAGGTTTTGGATGAAAGCGGAGTGATTCCATACAATGATCGATGCGTGGCAGGTGGAGGTGAGAGAAAACCGTCATTGATCGCGTGCTATCGGTTGAGCAAGTCAACCACGCTAAACGTGTGTATGGCATCTGATCTAGAGGGCCCAGATTGGACGGTTGAGGTTGTACCTGATGGGAAGAAGCGGAATCGATAGGGAATAAAGTCACGTTTTAAAGGGATTTGATATCCGTTTGACTGCCACGATGGAGGAAGAACGCATCCACGACGTAACTGAAAAAATGAACCGACGAAGCATGCTGGCACCGTTTAGAGGAAGACAAGTGGAAACTCCCGGAGTGCTGATGATGATGCCGAATAGGGAACTCCAAGCACAGCTGCAGAAGGTGAATCGACAGAAGTGGAAGAGGAACTGAATAGGCATAGGGATCGAATGGCTAAAGCCATGAACAAGGACAGTCGAATCAGAGAAGAGAGTGGAGTAAGTCGAAGTCCAAGAGATGAAGGGAACACAGAGAACAGTAAAGCAGAGCAGAAGAGACAAAGGGACAAGCTGATCAGCAGCAGCATCGAGCACCAGAGAGCTTGAAGATTCAATCCATCCCATAGAGGAATCTGTCCAAACTGAGCATCACATTTGGCTCTTCCACTGTAGACCAGAAGGTCATAGAGTTGGTAGGAAGAAGAAGAGTCTGTGTACTCCAGCGGCTTGGGGAATCCAAGGACCACCCTGCCAAGCAAAGCTTGCTTCAGGTGAACTCACATTGAGTCCCTGTATTGTAAATTATCTGCCCAAAGGCACAATAAAACAAGGCCACCATTAAAAGCTGGACCGGAGATGTAGCCCTAGAGAATAGGGTGAACTCCTTATTAAAATTTCTTGTGTCTTTGTGTTTGCTTACTATATTTATCTGTTTTCTTTCCATTTTCTTTTGTCTATGTATTGGCAATCTGATTGATCCGTTGCTTCAATAACACATAACACACACCATCACATGATTCTGTAATACCTTAGTTTAATAAATATTTAACTGATGTCACTCATAGGGTGAATATTAGATCAAGTGGTATTAGAGCTCTAAGATGTAAGGTTAGACAAGCTTGTGTTGGTTTAGCTGTGAATGCTCACAATATCAAAGCTCAAATTAGGAGAAGGAGAGTTGGTGGAAACTAATCCTGAAATTGGGAGAGTCTATTCTCGAAAGAAAATGTCAGAAGAAGGTTATGTAGGGCCAGACCCTCAATTCATAGAGAGTTTCCTAGCTATAAAGTCTATGGTTGAAGAAATGTACAGAGACTTTAGAAAGCAAAAGGTGGAAGATGCATCAGGCTCTAAGCAAGTGAAAGAAGAAGATGAGTCTCACTTCCATGACAACTCCAAAGGAAAGGGGAAAGAGGAAAGCTTTCTCACTCCTCCTAATATACCTGTGCATAATAAGAAAGCATCTTTGATTAAGTTAGGTGTTAAATTTGATGGAGAGCTAAATGTCGAAAAGTTGGACAATTGGATTAGACAAATTGATGTGTATTACAGGGTACAGAACATAAACTCAAACAAGAGTAAGATTCAGCTGGCAAGCCTACGCCTATGAGGCACTGCCTTGGTTTGGTGGGAAGGTAGAACCCAAGCTGATATGAAAAGACATGGTAATACCATCTCTATCTGGAGTGACTTTGTTTCTGCAATCAAAAAGCAGTTCTATCCATTGGCCTACATCTAACAAGCCATGATGAGTTGGCAAAATCTTCGGCAGTTGAAAGGGAAAAGTGTGCAAGGGTATACCCAAGGGTTCAAAAAGAGAGCATTGATATTGGGTATCTCATTAGACTCACTAGAGACTCTTTTGAAGTACATTGGTGGTCTACACAGCTACATGAGGCATACCATCCTCATGTTTAATCCCACTAGTATAGATGAGGTATTTGTACAAGCTGCTCATCTAGAAGCTAGAGGAAAGAATGGGAATCCAGAAGTTGGGGGACCATCCCAACCCACTGTAAGCAAGAGCAAGGAGAAAAGAAAGCAGAAATGGAAAGCAAGGAAGGCTAACATTACACAGAAAGCTAAAGCTTCATGCACTCACTGTAAAAAGGAGGGGCATGATGATGAGCATTGTTGGATTTTTCATCCAGAGCTAAGACCTAAGAAGTCTGAGGGCAAGAAGAAGAAGACAGTTGCAGCTATTCAGAAGGATTTGGGGTCAAACTCGGGAGATGAAACAACTATAGCAACCACAAGTATAAAAGGTTGTTTGCTTTAGAGAATGCTGAAATCAAGAAGAAGGTGCAAGAGTTGCTCGAGAAAGGCTTCATCAGTCCTAGCACATCACCATGTGGGTCACCAATCATTTTGGTGAGAAAGAAAGATGGCTCGTGGAGAATGTGCATTGATTATCGAGCACTAAATAAGATAACAATCAAGAATCGTTATCCCGTTCCTCGCATATATGATCTTTTAGATCAATTAAAGGAATCTGTTTATTTCACCAAGATGGATTTTCACAATGGATACCATCATGTCAGAGTTACAAAGCAAGATGCATGGAAGATTGCTTTCAAAACAAAGCATGGATTGTATGAATGGTTGGTTATGCCTTTTGGCTTAACTAATGCCCCTGCTACTTTCATGAGATTAATGAATGATCTACTTAGACCTTTTCTTGATGATTTTGTCATTGTGTATCTGGATGACATTCTGATTTTTAGTAAAACGTGGGAAGAACATTTAAAGCATGTTAAGCAGACATTAGATGTTTTTAAAAGAGAAAAACTTTATGTTAAACTCTCAAAATGTGAATTTGGAAAAACATCTCTAAACTACTTGGGTCATATAGTAGGGGGAGGTGAATTGAAAATAGATCCCTCTAAAGTGGAAATCATTGTGAACTGGCCTAAACCCAGGTCTGCTACAGAAGTGAGAAGCTTCTTAGGAGTAGCACAATATTGGAGGAAGTTTATTTCTAACTTCTCCTCAGTTGCAGCTCCCTTACATGCTTTAACAGGATTGAATAAGGTGTTTTAGTGGGGAGGCAAACATCAGAAAGCCTTAGACACCTTGAAAGAGAAAAGTAGTACAACACCTGTACTAGCACTGCCTGATTTACAAAGACCATTTGAGATTCAAATTGATGCCAGTGACTATGCCATGGGAGCAGTGTTGACACAGCATGGTAAACCCATATGCTATCATTCTGATACTTTTAAACCTGCAACATTTAACTATCCTACATATGATAAAGAATTGTATGCATTAGTTCAGAGTGTGAAAAAGTGGAAACATTACTTAATGGGAAAAGAGACAGTAATACATATTGATCATCAGCCACTTCAATATCTACACTCCCAAACTAAGTTGCAACAATCAAGACATTACAGATGGATGGGGTTTCTACAAAAGTTTCATTTAGTCATCAGATATAAAAAGGGCATACATAACAAGGTTGCAGACATGTTATCTAGACCCATTATAAATGCATCTACCATACTTAAGCATAATTCAATGCTACATGAAAGCTACATAGAACAATATGCTCAGGATATGGACTTTAAAGATGTATATGCAACTTTGAGTCAAGGCAAAAGAGTAGAAGAATTGGACTATCATGTGAAGGACTGACTCTTATATCATTGTGGGAAACTCTGCATTCCACAAACTGAGAGAGTAAAGATAATTAGGGAAGCACACACTTCTCTAATATCAGGTCACTTTGGGGTAAGTAAAACAGTTGCACAGCTGCAAAGATTCTGCTATTGGCCGAAAATGAATGAGACAGTTTCTAGGTATATAAGAGGGTGTGCCATGTGTGCTAAAAGCAAGCCCAACAATAGAAAACTAGATTTGTACACTCCAGTGCCAGTTCCTTCTCACCCTTGGGAAAGTGTTTCCATGGATTTTGTTGGAGGACTACCTAAATCTAGGAAAGGTCATGATTATCTATATATTGTTGTGGATTGGTTCAGCAAAATGTGTATTTTGATACCTTGTAGTAAAACAATTACAGCTTAACAGACTGCAAAATTGTTCTTTGAACCTGTATGGGTTCATTTTGGATTATCGACTTCCATTGTATCTGATCGAGACACCCGATTTGTGGGGAAATTTTGGTCAAGTCTGTGGGAATTGATGGACATCAAACTAAAGAAAAGAACAAATTTTCTTCCACAAACAGATGGTCAGACAAAAGTAGTAAGCAAGACAGTGATCCAGTTGCTGAGAGGATATTGCAGCAAACATCCTAAGCTTTGGAATGAACACTTGTGTTATGTGCAACATGCTTACAATAGAGCCAAACACTCTTCTACACAGAGATCTCCTTTTGAGACCTGTTTTGGTTTCACACCAAGGTCTCCTTTGGATTTTGTCTTTGGTAAAGACACCATGGTTGAAGGACATAGTGATGTGGACAAGGAAACTAGGTTCATTGAACGGATCCAGGAGATCCACCAAGTAGTATAGGAATAGCTGGAAAAGAGCCAAGCCAAGTATAAGGCTAGGCATGATAAGCATCGGATGGAGTGTAGTTTTCAAGTTGGATACTAAGTCTGGTTGTATATCAGCAAGGATAGGATGGAAGGTGAAGGTAAAAAGCTAAATCCTATCAGGTATGGACATTTTAGGATACTTGAGAAGATTGGTGAAAATTCTTTTCGCCTTGATTTACCAGCTTACATGCACATCTACTCAGTCGTAAAAGTGGATTGCTTGAGATTATTTGAACCTTCAATGATTGAGGACCCTAAAGAGTAGATTCAATTGCTTTCTATTGATGACCTGCTACCAGAATATCTTAATGAGTTGTAGGAAGACATAGTGCTGGATAGGAAGGTGATGACAACGTGTATAGGAGATGTCGAATACCTCAGGATTGGGCTCAAAGATTCAAAGTTGAGCAGTGCAAAGTGGATTGAGATTGGACAAGTGAGAAAACAATACCCTCACTTAGTTGATGCTTGAAAAACCAAATTTTGGTGGTCCAAAGGCTTTTTCAGTGGGAAGGCCATGATCCGAATTGGATCCATAGAAGACTGCCAAAGAACCATGACTATATCAGGTCAAACAAATCTCTAAAGAATTCTAGAACAACGATCAAAGACACCCTGAACCAATGGCAATGGCAGCTAACATGGAACAATGAGGACCTCGGTCAAAGCACATTGACTGAGGCCCATGGAGACCACGTGGGAGGCCAAAGTAGCCCCTGGGAGCCTCAGAATGGGAAAAAGAGGTGATTTTTGATGCGCGATTAGCGCTCCCGCCAAAGTAGCCCATGGGAGCCTCGGAATGGGAAAAAGAGGTGATTTTTGATGCGCAATTAGCGCTAATCATGCATCGCTGGGAAAATAGGGCCAAAATGGGAAAGCCTGACCACTTGGTCGCCTGGGGAAACCAGATAACCGTGGGCAGAAAAGGAAAAAAAAGTGCTAAACGTACAAGGCGGGACCCGCGCTCTGGAAATCGGCGGTTTTGATAAGGGCGCCCTTAAACGCTAAGAGGTTTTGGATGAGAGCAGAGCGATTCCATACAACGATCGACTCGTGGTAGACGAAGGTGAGAGAAAACTACCATTGATCATGTGCTATCAGTCGAGAAAGTCAGCCGCGCGAAACGTGCGTATGGCGTCGGATCTGGAGGGCCCAGATCGGATGGCTGAGATTGCGCCCGATGGGAAGAAGTAGAATCGACAGGGAATTAAGCCACATTTAAGGGGATTTGAAATCTGTTTGACTGCCACGGTGGAGGAAGAATGCATCCACGACGTAACTGAAGAAACGAACCGATGAAGCATGCTGGCGTTGTTTAGAGGAAGAAAAGTGGCAACTCCTGGAGCGCTGATGATGACGCCGAACAGGGAACTCCTAGCGCAGGTATAGAAGGTGAATCGACAGAGGTGGAAGAGGAACAGAATAGGCATAGGGATCGAATGGCTAAAGCCATGAACAGAGACAGTCGAATCAGAGAAGAGAGTGGAGTAAGTCGAAGTCCAAGAGACGAAGGGAACATAGAGAACAGTAAAGTAGAGCAGAAGAGACAGAGGGTCGAGCTGATCAGCAGCAGCATCGAGCACCAGAGAGATTGAAGATTCAAGCCATCCCATAGAGGAATATGTCTGGACTGAGCATCACATTTGGCTCTTTCCACTATAGATTAGAAGGTCACAGAGCTGGTAGGAAGAAGAAGAGTCTGTGTACTCCAGTGGCTTGGGGAATCCAAGGACCACCTGCCAATTAAAGCTTGCTTCAGGTGAACCCACATTGAGTCCCTGTATTGTAAATTCTCTGTCCAAAGGCATAATAAAACAAGGCCACCACTGAAAGCTGGACTGGAGATGTAGCCCTAGAGAATAGGGTGAACTCCTTATTAAAATTTCTTGTGTCTTTGTGTTTGCTTACTGTATTTATCTACTTTCTTTCCATTTTCTTTTGTCTGTGTATTGGCAATCTGATTGATCCATTGCTTCAATAACATAGAACACACATCAGCACATGAGTCTGTAATACCTTAGTTTAATAAATCTTTAACTAATGTCAGTCATAGGGTGAATTGTTGTTGGGAAAAGTATCCAATACGGAATGACCCTATCCCACTCTAAGGGTGATAGTACCTCAGCAACAACTGAATGCAAAGCTATTCAAGATTACTTCTTTATGAGATGTAAGAGAGAGGAGAAAGAGATCCACTAACCGTTATCTTCCGCTAATGATTGATCCAATCTTCCCTCTTTGCTGCTTGCTCCCAACTCCTTGCTCTTTCACTGGCCCAGCTACACAAAGATCCTGCAAAAGCACAAGAAAAGGAAACTACAAGAAGCATACATCCATAATTGATTCAAGGATTAGAATAAATCAAATATACAAGCATCAATACGCCACAGAGACACATGCATATAGAAGAACCTCAAATACTTTATTAATGGAAGAAGTAAAGTTCTAAGAGTGTTACAACCATAAGAGGCCCAATCCAGCAACACCTCCCAGCAGAAATAAATCTCCTCTTCACCTCCTTCAAAGCAATCACCCAATAGTTCTATACTCAAACCAACAACAATTCCTTACATTCACAAGATTCCAGCCTCCCTAGACCTCATGAGAGAGCTCTATATATAGGAGATTTGGAGAAAGGATGAGTCAGCTTGAGGCTGGCATGAAGCTGACTAGTGTCCTCTCCCACTTCAGTTATACTTCAGTTCTTGAGTCCACTTGGAGTTTCTTGCTTCCACTTGGAGATCTAGATCCTCTTACTCATCACAAGGCGAATTCCCTGATCCAAGTGTCATTTTGGAAGCTTCCTAGGCATTTGACACCTTGCAGAATGACTGTGCCACTTGGCCAATCTCGCCCAGCGCAGGTAGCCTTCATTAGAGTTGAAATTCAGCGCAGGTACAGAGTGGAGCAGTTGACATTCAGCGCAGATGCTCAGTGGAGCAGTTGACATGATCCAGAATTGGCTTGTTTTTGAGTGTTTTCAGGTGGAGAACTGATTTTTAGTGCTGTGGTTTGCTGACCTTGTTCCTCTAGGGGTAGGAACAACATGTTTAGGGACTTTGGATCCCTTAGATTATTGACATTTCATGCTTCATGCTGTAAGGCACAAAAATGTCTATAACAGTTGCCCCCTAAAGTATGAGGTCATTTATCGGGTGAAATGCTTTATCAGGAGGATCCGAAGTTCATTCAATCGCTGAGAGGTGCCCTGTAATAAAATACAATACAATACATTATTTTTTCATTCTGCTTTCATGATCTAGCTGAGGCGGGCATTCCCATGCTCAGCTTTATAGATTCATTTTGGTACATAGAACAGACGATCGTCTGATGGTAGACTGATAATTCTCTGCTGAAATTATCATCCTTTGAGTAGGATGATCATCTGCTGCAATGATGTACATATCAAATGTCTTTATATTTCCTGAATATATATCGCAGCCCGGATGGATGAAGCTAGATCCGGGGTCTTCAAACTTGTTCGATCTTCACTCTAAGTACAAGTCGATCCATGTGAGAATTGCGCTGAAGTCGAACATGGAAAGACATCGCTTGATTACCGGTCAATAATGTAAACCATTAACAAGCGCGAGAGGAATCACCAATAATGACAATGACCCTCAATGTACTGTAGTACAATTCACGTGGTGTGAATAAAGGACTTGGCGTCGAACACCACACAAAATCTTCTGGTCGAAGGTCATTGATGTATACCTGTCGCCGGAAGTGAGAAACTTGCCATTGAGGCATGCAAGCTTCAAAGTACTGAGGGGGTTGTTCCTAGATCAACTTCTTGGATAATGAGCTGAAGTCGACAAGAAGCGATCCGTCAAAGGAGGGCCTTAATGAATCCCACATCAGTGACACGGAACGAAGCTAATGATTTTAGTGGAGGTGAAGACAATCTGTGAAATATGATTCAGGGTGGCGATCATGGGTGGATGAAGGATAATGCATGGCAGTGGATGGGACACGGTTGACTCTTTCTGAACAACATCTCTTGAACATATAACGACACTGATGTGATGGATTGGTAGCATTACCCCAAATGTGGATGGTTTGGCGAGGACCATGGTGACGAGACCGGTGAATGAAAACAACCCAACCCGATGTGATACGGAGGACAAAGTGTCATGTTCAAGAGCGACTTGCTACCATTAAAGCTTTGAGGTTCTCCCAATTTTTCCCCAGTCATTTCTGACCAGTACCTCTTTATTTTTGTCAAGCTTGAGGAGGATAACATATGCTTGTTCTATAACCTGCCCTTCGGGCAAGCCCATCGCTATGTTTTAACGAGCCTAGCGACAGGGAAACTCGTTCTCGTCTAAAGACAAGTTTGTCGCTATTTAATCATTTTAACGAGTCTAACGACAAGGAAAACTCGGTCCTTTTCATTTTTAGAGAGTCTGAAAAGGTACAGAAAGTTAACTCCAAAATTCCTTTTTCGTCATCTAATCCCTTAAGTCTGAAAAAGTATAAAACAATACAGAAGGGATGAGTTTTCGATAACTTTAACGAGCCGAATAAAACAAGCGCTCGACCTTTTTGTGCAATAATCCCTCAGGTCCAAAAAGATTAAAATCTAGAGGAGGGATAGCTCTTCCGGTCATTTTAACGAGCTGGAAGGCCAAAACTCGGCAAACTTTTCATATTTTACGAGTCAGATGAAAAGAGCTCAAAGAAGACTCGTCTTTTGAGGAACGAGTGATAAACAGGGATAGCAGCAGATTCCAGGTACAGGTTGGAATTTTCCAATCACAGCAGTGTCACAAGGATGGCTAGGTGAAATCACTCTTCGCAGCTGTTCCTCAAAATAGGTAAACAATCATATGGAGGTGAACGATTGGCCAAATGGAATGGAGGTGGCGGGTGTAAACACGACCAAGGCTTTTATGGCTAATAAATTTACGATCACAATGGTTATTTACCAGCACTGGGTTCATTTTTTAAAGAGCTTGAATGCGCCAAAACACTGCTCAATCTTATGTTTATTTTTTAACGAGCATGAACTATGTGCTAAAACTGCTCGGATCTCGCTTTTCTATTTTTTAACGAGCATAAATTCCGCGGTAAAACTGCTCGATTATATGGTGAAATTTTGATTTTTTTACCATTACCAACTTTTCTCTTTTCAAATATAGTACTGCTTTTTCAATTGCTGCAACAAACTTTGTTAGAAATGAATAATATTTGCATGAAAATGAGATTATAACCCTAATATTTTACTTTAAACTGTGTAAAAAGCCATTAAAAGGTGTTTTTACCTCTCATTTACCATTTCATTTGCATTTGGTTTGTTGGAGCTATGGAGGTGCCTCTTCCCCCTTGATTTTCACCATCTGATTCCGGGAGATTCTGCGGACGATTTTAGACACCGTCTGGACCAGGTAGGAGCTAAACCCTAGCTCTTTCTTTTCATGGTTTCCTTTTCCTGTTTCATGCATGTTTTCCAGTATTTCTGAGCCACTGGGGTTTTGCCAGGGCGCCCTAGGATCAGCGCAGGTTCCCCTTTCGAAACCTGCGCTGAAGTTCAAGCTGCCTTAAAGCAGCCTGACCCTCAGCGCAAGTGGGAGACTCTCTGCCTGCGCTGGGCTCAAAAACTGAGTTTTTAAGGTCATTTTTTGATGATTTTTTCGCCAGTTTTTCATCAAAATCAGGAACTTACTCCTTCTCTTGTTTGCTTTGCAGGGAACTCTGAACAAAATGTCCCTTACATGGCGAGAACGAGAACATGAAGAGGAGGACATGATTGCCCTCCATGACCCTGTCACGGTGAACGCGTTGCGGAACTGTGGCCTGCTGAAGTTCTTCCGTATCTCTAGTATGAGAGCACATATTTCTTTGCTCCAGTACATGCTTGATGCTTGGGATCCTGTTAACCAAGTGTTCTAGATTAGGGGAAAGGCCATCCCCTTGACCATAGAGGACATGTACTTCTTGACTGGACTGTCAAGGCGAGGTGCCCCCATTTCCTTGTCAGGTACGGCCCGGGGGACTGATTCCACTAGAGATTATGTCCGCCAGTATTGCAGGGAAGGTTCTCAGCCGAGCAGAGACGGCAAGATTGTTATCCGTGAGATTACTGATCGGGCTCTCAGGTCCATTCTGTTTACTATTGGTAGGATGGCCGGCAGTGCAGCTCTACATGTTGCCAACAGGTCTTATATGCAGCACGCTTTGGAGTGTCTCCAGCCGAAAGTATTCAACTGGTGTGATGTAGTACTTGTTCAGATGAAAAGTCAATTGACCAAGGTAAAGGACGGGAAGCTGAAGAACTTTGGATTTGGTTCTATTCTGACTGCCTTCGCCTTGGATAAAATCCCACTGATGCAGCCTCAGTACATCATACTCGACTTGCCTTCTCTGACCGAGCCACGCATGCAGAGGTGGGTCGACCACATGTCTAGGCATGCTGGTCAACCTTAGATTACTTTTACCGAGGCCTTCTTTAGGTGGTTCGAGCGCCAGGAGATGGTGTTTTCCGAGTATCCATATGTGGGTATGGATTTTGGAGGTGATCCGGATTTGGTGCTACCGGATGGCGAACAGTGGGGCGCCATTGGTAAACTCTTTGACCATATTACTGTTTACTGTTCTTATTCATAACGTTGCTGTGATTTATTCTATCAAGAATTTTAATTGTACTCTTGGGTGCATGCAGATATTGGTCCTGTTCGTCCAGCAGTTCGTCCGAGATCGCCAGCTGCTGCCCCGGCAGCGGAGCCTGCTAGGAGAGTTGTTATTCGCGATCTTGACGACACTAAGACCCTTACAGCTGTGCAGGAGCAGGTTGAGAGCCTTACTCGTGGTCTTCCAGATGTACAGATTGACGAGTTGCCTTTACAGCTGCAACGGCAGACTATTGGTGTGCCTAGACGATGGACTCGCCTCTTGCGCATGATTGCACAGGCCGTGACGTACTATCATGAGAACCACTAGGCTAGGGTGCCCCCTAGCATCTTTTTGAGTTTTTAGGTCATATGACCAATTTTGTCTTGGTTACAGAACATTATGTATGAACTTATATAAATAGCTTATATGTATTTTGATTTTCGAGTTTTATTCTGGTTGACTTATGTGATCCATATGTACAATCTTTAATGATGTGTCCTTTTTATAAATGTTGCAAATGTCTATCTAACACATAGTTTGCTAATGAGTCAGTTAATGTGTTTAAGTTTCTTGAAATATGTTGATATTGAATTGAATCAAATCGTCTTTCCAAGATCTTAACCCTTAGGAACATGCGATAAATAGCTGGATTGCGAACAGAATATAT
This sequence comes from Pinus tabuliformis, assembly GCA_031772625.1. Taxonomy (NCBI): domain Eukaryota; kingdom Viridiplantae; phylum Streptophyta; class Pinopsida; order Pinales; family Pinaceae; genus Pinus; species Pinus tabuliformis. The sequence goes on from CM062819.1 coordinate 439,782,273, forward strand.
ACCATTGAGTTGTAGTATTACGAGCTGTGAGTCTAGCCTGACAATTAGTCGGCGTATGCCATGTGTGATGGCATCAGAGAGTAGTTCTATCAACGCGCTATACTCAGCGATGTTATTCGTTGATTGCCCAATACATACACCTCTGAAACTTACTAACTCGCCGCTTGGATCAAAAATGGCCCAGGCCGCGGAGGATAAGTTCCGCGAACTACGACTCGCTCCGTCGACATATCCAACACATGTCTCCAGAAGGTTCGACATCTGCAACGAATGAAAAGGTGGATCACTCGACCAGAACAAACACTTTAGCGAAAACAAAACACAACAAAAGCATGCAGGTTACTATTTAAGCATAGTAACGCTTGAGGTACAACCCGTTGCGGGGCTGCGCCAGTGGAATCCCATCGTAATCCATTAACTCGTAGGCTCCTTTTGCTAACACCCTTTTAACAATATAGGGGCCCATCCATAAGGACTTGAATTTACCTGCTCCCAATTTATCGGATTCTTGGTCATAAAGCAAGACCAAATCACCTTCTGAGAAGACACGGGGTTTGACATTTTTGTCGAACTGAGCCTTGACTCGTTTCTTATGAGCTTCGTTAGCCAAAGCGGCATCACGACGGGTTTCATCCAATTGGATTAGTTCCAAGAAACGAGATTCTTCTTCTGAAGTCCCGGGGAGAAGATCGATTGCGAGTTTAAGCGACGAAATTTCGCACTGGATTGGTAAGACTGCTTCCAGGCCATACACGAGTTGAAAAGGTGTGAACCCGGTTGCGTTCTTTACCGACGTTCAGTAAGCCCACAAGGCTGAGTACAAGATTAGGTGCCACCTTCTTTTATGAACCCCAATCATCCTTTGCAACATACGCTTCAGGACCTTGTTGATTGCCTCAACTTGTCCGTTGGCTTGCGGATAATATGGGGTAGAGCTGTCGTGAGATAGCCCTAGCTTGGCAGCTAATTCGACCATCATGTGATTGCGAAAATGCGACCCATGATCTGTAACTATAGCCTGTGGTACGCCGAACCTGGCGACTACATGATTGAAAAAGAAAAGGGCAGCTGTTTCACCAGTGTTATCCAATGTAGGCATCGCCTCGGCCCATTTGGTAAAATAGTCAACATCGACTATAATATACCCATGCCCCCCGGTCGAGGTGGGGTTACATTGCATGAAATCGATGCCCCACTTGGCGAAGGGCCCAACAGCAACTATCGGCTGTAAAGGTGCGGGTGGTCGTCTGGTTTTGCTATCAAAGATTTGACAAGCATGGCAACTTCTGACTGCGGTTATGCAATCTTTGAACATGGTTGGCCAGAAGTATCCTGCTCGTAAGATTCTTTGTGCTGTTGCATATCTAGATTGATGCCCCCCACATGCGCCTGAATGACAATCATTCAGGGATTTTTCGGCCTCCTCATGGGTAAGGCACCTCCTCAGAACTGTATCGACACCACGACGGTAAAGTGTATCACCGACGATCATGTAGTCTTTTGCTTGGTATCGTATACGTTTTTGTTCGGAGCGAGAGGTGTTAGGCCTGAACTTTTTGGGTTTGGAGATAAACTATGATATCTCCATACCACTCATCGCTTACAGATATCAGAAACAAACTTTCGTCCACGATTGACTCTTCCGATGTTTCATCGTTGGACGATGATGGTAGATCGCACAATAATTCTGCGAAAACTAGAGCTTTCTTTGATTTGGATTTCACAAATTCCAGATCAAACTCTTGAAGGATCGCTATCCATTTTGAATATTTGCCCCCCAGCAACTGTCGCGACAGTATATAAGTCATGGGGTTGCAATCTGACAAGATGGTAGTTTTCCGAAAGAGGACATAATGTCGAAACCTTTGAATCGCTTGAACAGCTGCAAGCGCTAGTTTTTCAACATAAGAATATTTACTTTCTGTATCGTTTAAGTTTTTACTTAAATAATAGATAGGATGTTCAATTCCATTGACTTCTTGAACTAAAACCATCGTAAAGGTCGTATCCGCTGCATCCAGATACAGGTTAAAATCTCTTTGATAGTCTGGGGCGTACATTAATGATGCTTTTACTAGACAATCTTTCAGAGCATCAAAAGAAGCTTGCGCCACTTGGTCCCAGACAAAAGGTACATCCTTTTTCAAAAGACGAGTATAACCCTTAGCAAGTTCTGTGTAATTTGGAATGAACCTCCTCAGAAAGTTTGCTTTCCCTTGTAGTTTCTGAATCTGAAGCAAATTTGAAGGTGGAGGCAAATTAATGATTGCCTGAACCTTACAGGGGTCGAGACGAATCCCATCTTTAGAGACTACAAAGCCGAGTAAACGACCAGAACCGACGCAAAACACACATTTGTGCGGATTGAGTCTTATCTTGTAGTGTCGGCAACGTAGAAATATCGCTCTTAAATGCTACGGATGATCAGTCCGCTTTCGCGAATGAGCCGACAGATCGTCGAGATAAGGTTGAACGATGTTCTTGATGTCATGGAAGGCATAATTCATTGCCCTCTGAAACGTCGCCCCTGCGTTCTTTAAACCAAAGGGTAATTTTCGATAAGCGAATGTGCCCCACGGACAAATAAATGCAGTCTTTGACTGGTCCTGTGGGCGGATATTTATTTGATTATACCCGGAAAATCCATCCATAAATGAAAATATTTCACATCCGGCGCATTCATCAATTATCTGGTCGATGAAGGGTGTAGGGTAGTTGTCCTTCGGACAAGCTTGTTTTACATCCCTATAATCAACACACACTCTAATCGTCCCTTGTTTCTTCATAACAGGGACAATATTCGATACCCAATCGGTTAGAGGAACCGGGTAGATGAATCCAGCATGGAGAAGTTTTTCAACTTCTGCCTTAATGGCAGCGGCTTTCTTCGGGTGCACTTGCCGAAGCCGTTGTCTTACTGGTTTGACATCAGGATACATTTTAATTTCATGTTCAACGATACTCGAGTCAATGCCTGGCATTTCATCATATGACCAAGCAAAGACATCTCTAAATTCGCGAAAAAGAGCGTTATATATTTCCAGTTCTGAAGGGGAACAACCTTTGCCGACATAAATATTCTCTACAACATTTGTTTTAGTCGAGATATTTATGGCTATAGTCTCTTCAATATTGGATATGTTTCGCTCGGAGTCCACCATGTTTACAGTATTTGTTAGGAATTCAAATACTGAAGGGTGATAAAGGTCACTTTGAGTATCTTCTTCATATTCTGGAAGAAGGGAACGATGGTGTTGATCATTCCATGGTGCCCCCTCAATCATCATTGATTGTAAGATTCCTTCGTCAGTCCCATGTACTCTCGACCAAGGATCTAATGGGGTTCCATATTCTCTAGACCTATCTACCCAAACGCTTGACGAGCGTTGATTTGGGCTCGCCTCCCATGCTTGAAACATTGATTGCTACAATATTTCTAAAGGGCTTGGGGGCAAAACCATTGAATGATCCATGTTGACCTTCGTGGAAGATATCATGTTGCAGGTTGCTACAAACGGTACATTTCCTGTATAAATAGGAGGTGGTAGCACGAAAGTTCCCATCAATGTGGGGTCTTTCAATAATCCTACTCCGATATCTTGAATTGAATGGTTGCTCTCATGGATCATGGGAATGCTTCCTGTAACTTGTGAACCGTTAGGGAGGAAATTCTGTTGGTCGACGATCATAATCCCTCCTTCAAACGGGAACGCGATCTTCCTAAAATAAGTCGACACAACAGCTGCCATGGCATAAATCCATGGTCTACCCAGTAGGATGTTATAGTCAAGATTTCCATCAATGACTTCTACATCAATTTCTACTGTTTTTCCTCCTAGTTCAACTTTCAAGTTGTTAAGGATACCGTATGGGGTATAAGTCCTTCTGTCGAAATCTTTTAATGTCGTCGAAGATCGCGACAAGGTTGGAGATCCTAAAGTTTTCCAGCAACTCATTGACATAATACATGTCGAGGCTCCCTCATCAATTATTGTTCTGTGAACAGTTTTGTTGAGTGCTTTCACTTGAATAAGGAAAGCTAGCTGAGCTGGTAACTGAGGATCATATCCCTTGTGATCAAAGGATACAAGATTGGAATCCTTGGGATCAACCCCACCAATTGCCGATAACAACGCCTGCCTTTGGGTTGGACAATTTTGTAGCACTTCAAGAGTCGACATAGCGGATGGCGATTGGGCCAAATCTTCCACTATGTTATAATGCTGCGCTGCTCTGGCACGAGGATTAAATGTCGACTTGTGTACTACACCCTTTGGCGGTTTTATTGTTAATTCAGGGATGGTGGGCGTTACAACTTCTGTCGAAGTTGTTGTCGAACTACTTGGTTGATCTTTACCTTTTTCGTTTGACAGCTGAGGATTCCCATAATCTTTGTTCCTTGTCGAAATCAAAGCATCATTCTGCTGTTTCGAAACCGACAACATAAGTACTTGTGACGGGGAAGCATTTCCACTATCAACCAGATTTTGACCTGGGTTGGGAAATGGATCAGTTAACACAGCTGAGGTTTGGGAACTTTTAAAGAACCTCTTTAACTCAGCTTTGAATGGGCAATTCTTTGTGCCATGATCCTTATCATCACATATTAGACATGGATAATTTTGTTTCCCTTTGCCAGGAGGGTTTGAAGAATTCTTTCCAGGGGATGACTCACCTTGTTTCTTCTTCTTCCATTTGTTTTGCTTCTTCTTGCTTCCTGGTTGATTGGTTTCTTTGCCTTTATCTTCTGATACAGCATTTACTTCCGAAGCAAGAATTTCTTCTTTTGCATTTTGATCCGAATTCTTACGGGCTTTCTTTGACGAAGCCTTTATCGATTTCGCATTTGCTGTGCCAATCACGCCATCACCGGCATGAGAGTCACTATTTGATTTAGGAGGGGGAGGAATTGAAAACTCTGGTCTAGGGGCGTCAAGTATTTTGTCATAGAGCGTGCCGGACTGAGTATAAACTAAGTCCAAATACTGCGCACGAGCAATGACTTGCTCCTCTGTTACGACTCCCCCCTTGGCCACATCTTTCGTAATAGCCGGAAGTAACGACTTTATAAACCATTCAGCTAATAACTGATCGGGAACATACATTTTCACCATCCTACGACGACGACGCCACTCATGTATATGATCAGATATATGGGTAGCAGTTGTCTGTTTGAAGTTGGTTAATATTTCTGTTCCCGTTTCTTACCTTATCGGTAATTGAAAGTGGGTTAAGAAAGTCGTGGCTAGGGAACTAAAATTTCGAAAGAGGCTCTTGGAAATTCAATATACCATTTAGCCGCTGGACCTGTCAATGTCCTCTGAAAAAGGCGAAGCCTTATTGAATCATCGTTTAGGGTGTTCGATGAGCACCACAGATGAAAAGTCATCACGTGATTCGACGGGTCTTCACCTGGATTTCCATTGAATTTAGGAATGTCAGATGGAAGTTTATGAGGAATCGCTGGCCACCAAGGGGCATAAGCAATCAGATCGTTGGTTAAACGGTGTAAATCGGGTAACTCTAAAGTTGCCACGAATGGTAACTGTTGATTCAGGTTAGGCGAAGCGTAACCAGGGTACGATGGAATCGCTTGAGCAGGGGGTCTTTGCATACCAGCGTAATGTAATTGATGTTGGTATGACTGATATGGTTGGTGGACTTGACCACTGTAAAGTGGTTGGTTTTGGCCGTTTTGGATATACGGTTGTCCACTGTTCGCAAAGATCTGCTGCTCAGAACCTTGGTACACTTGCTGGAATTGCGGTTGTTGGTATTGTACAAGCCATGGTCGTGACGCCATGTTCTGTTGTGCCATGCTAACCATTGGACCAAGGTGTGGGGTAATCGTACCCGTTTGTACTTATGTCGTCCCACCAGTTGGCGATTGTGGTTGTGACCCATGGTCAAGTGACTGTTGCATTACAACCTGAGAAATCTGAGGTTGACATGTAACAGGTATCGCTTGAACTTGCGACACGGTTACAATAGCCGGTGTGGTTGGGATGTTCGTCACAGGTACACATTGTTGCATAGAATATACAATCCTTGGTTGTTGAGGTAGCATAGGTACCCAACTACTTGATGCAATTCCAGTATAACCTGAATACTGTTGAGAACTGCCATATGGATATCCTCCCGGAGGAGGTAATGAAAGGGCATACTGCCCCCCATATGGTAGCAATCCGGAACTCAGAGGGATTGTTAGTCCTTGAGGACTAGATGGCCCAAATTGACCTCCATGAGGATCAATCTGTCGAGTTTCAACATAAGAATTACCGGGTATTACTCCGGATGAACAAACTGGAACAGACCATACTGTCGAAATAGTCCCTTGGTGGACTCCTTCTAGCTATTGAGAGCTAGTTGGGACAGCTGGTATGCTGGAAAACATCGTTGGAGTGACGACAGGGGCTTTTGCTGTCGCTGTGTCATTTGACACAGTCCTAGACGATGACGGTTGTTCAGACATTTTAAGTCTATCCAATAGATTGCCTAGCAATTCTACAGGGACTTCCACTTGTGGTGGATTAACCTCTGATGAAGGAAATAGAGTGACCCCGACTCCAAAATGGGTTGGAGTATTTGCTCGCGGATCCTCTGCAATTTCCTCTATCGCAATCAAACTCGGTGGAAGAGGAAGACCGTCAGGTCCGTAGAATATTTCTGGTGCTGAAGAAGTGGTTGTTTCGACAGCGACAGTTGTTTGAGGAACAAAACTTTCTGGACCGGTTACAGATGGAACTGGTTCAGTTACACAAGTATTTGCCCCTAGACTAGGATCAGTATTACTGTCCTTCCGCGGCTGTTGAACTTCTTCTATAGAGGCAGGGTTTCCAGAAATGTTAGGAGTAACTGGAACCTCAGATGTAGTTGGAACACTTGTTCTAACTTTCAAAGGAGATTTTGAACCGGTTAAACGAGTTCGCTTTGTCCGTACTGTTTTCGATTCCGGAGACAAAGACGGTTGACTCGTAAGCCTCCACGAACGACGAGGTTTCAAATTGACTTTCTTCCACGATTGCGGATTACTCGATCAACTAAAATATTAAAAGGGGAAATTTGTGTTTCCGAATTGAATGAATTTTATTAGACACTTTTAGACACAACTTGCTTTTTCACTTTTTAAGAGTCGAGAAAAAGCTAAAGATGACTCTAGTCTCCTTCGATGTATTAACGAGCCCGTAGTGACAAATGCTCGGTTGGACTTTTTCAGTTATAGAGTTTGAAAAAGGCCAAAAGAAACTGCTCTGGAGTTCTAGGCAGAGGGTGTGCCAAACTTTTCGCAAAACCACAGAATACGTTTTACGGTACGAGTGGTCGATCTTCGTGAATGCTGTGTTCACTGCATTGCGATCAGTAGGGTGGTCGACACGGTTTCCTATGGATAAAGGCTTTGTTCCTATAGGGGTCTCCCAATATATACGTGACGGTACATGGGAGCACAAGTCCGTATTAGTGCCACCGACTCTCAGGAGGAATCACCCACCTTCGTCGAGATCGACAGTCACTACGTTTAACGACGCCGGAACACGTCTCTAGCTTAGACCTCTAGATGTTTGCGTTATGTTTCAAAGCGTTGTTAGGTTCATTCAATATATTTTAAGTTGATCTTTTTAAATTTTGCCTTTCAAGGTTCACCACGAGATGTTTTGATACAAATTCCTAAATGCAGTCTAAGATGAGAAGCAAGCTTTTCCAATCTTTTCGACTTATGAAAATATTAACTACTGAGGGAAAAGAGAGACAAAATCTTTTCACACAGATCAAAGAGCACTCGCTAATTCACTTTTTCCCTAAATCAACATACAAACTTAATATGCAAAATGCAAAAATGCATGTATTTCTTTTCCCTTTCTTAATGTTTGTGCGACACAAAAAAGAAAGCTGTTGTATAACTTTGAATTCAATTTCAAGTGAAAGCAAACAAGCTTGTCCAAAATCAAAAGACACCTTAAGATTTACTTGTTTCGACACTAGAAATATATAAATTCAAACCATATGACGAAAGCAAAAGCTCAATAAGCTATGAACAACAAACAAACTAACTCTTAAGATCACAACGACACTTTATCACAGGTCTAGATCTAAGAGGCCACAGCAAGACTAGTTCACTTTCGTTATGGGAAACTGGAAATGATACAAGAAATACACAAAGAACAAACACAGTTTCTTTATACAACCGAGGCGGAATAGTGACAAGGAAAGTTGGTTTCAGATAGGCACATTGACTGGTAACAGGCAGCAAAAACAAGGGTGAAAACAGGGCAAGAAACAGCAAGAAACCCCAGTGGCACAAGGCAAGACTGGTCCAGCGCAGGTGGGACACTGTCTGTTTGACCTTCAGTGCAGGTATCCCCTTGGGGAACTGCGCTGAAATGCAGACAACCTTCACAACAGTTGCACTGAAGAATGAAACTTTCGTTTCTCTTGGTTTCCGGGTCACAGATTGCTAAAAAATTCACAGTTTTTGGCCAAATCAGAAGCTATCAGTCAAGGACACACTAAGGGATAACAAGGAGGATGAAAGGCTATCACTAAGATCTTATTAGAGTCCTTGTGGATCAGCTCTTCAAATCATAAACTTGCCCAGAAACTGAGCTAGAGTAGCTGCCCTCTACTTTGCATTTGAAAGATCCAAATGCAGTTCGATTCGGTACTCCCTTTGTTTATGAAATGAATAGCAAAAACACAAACAATCAACAAGATACGATCCCCAGCGGAGTCGCCAATTTGTTGTTGGGAAAAGTATCCAATACGGAATGACCCTATCCCACTCTAAGGGTGATAGTACCTCAGCAACAACAGAATGCAAAGCTATTCAAGATTACTTCTTTATGAGATGTAAGAGAGAGGAGAAAGAGATCCACTAACCGTTATCTTCCGCTAATGATTGATCCAATCTTCCCTCTTTGCTGCTTGCTCCCAACTCCTTGCTCTTTCACTGGCCCAGCTACACAAAGATCCTGCAAAAGCACAAGAAAAGGAAACTAAAAGAAGCATACATCCATAATTGATTCAAGGATTAGAATAAATCAAATATACAAGCATCAATACGCCACAGAGACACATGCATATAGAAGAACCTCAAATACTTTATTAATGGAAGAAGTAAAGTTCTAAGAGTGTTACAACCATAAGAGGCCCAATCCAGCAACACCTCCCAGCAGAAAGAAATCTCCTCTTCACCTCCTTCAAAGCAATCACCCAATAGTTCTATACTCAAACCAACAGCACTTCCTTACATTCACAAGATTCCAGCCTCCCTAGACCTCATGAGAGAGCTCTATATATAGGAGATTTGGAGAAAGGATGAGTCAGCTTGAGGCTGGCATGAAGCTGACTAGTGTCCTCTCCCACTTCAGTTATACTTCAGTTCTTGAGTCCACTTGGAGTTTCTTGCTTCCACTTGGAGATCTAGATCCTCTTACTCATCACAACGCGAATTCCCTGATCCAAGTGTCATTTTGGAAGCTTCCTGGGCATTTGACAACTTGCAGAATGACTGTGCCACTTGGCCAATCTTGCCCAGCGCAGGTAGCCTTCATTAGAGTTGACATTCAGCGCAGGTACAGAGTGGAGCAGTTGACATTCAGCGCAGATGCTCAGTGGAGCAGTTGACATGATCCAGAATTGGCTTGTTTTTGAGTGTTTTCAGGTGGAGAACTGATTTTTAGTGCTGTGGTTTGCTGACCTTGTTCCTCTAGGGGTAGGAACAACATGTTTAGGGACTTTGGATCCCTTAGATTATTGACATTTCATGCTTCATGCTGTAAGGCACAAAAATGTCTATAACATGAATATTACATCACAGAGGGACACCTTTGTAGCCAAGGTGTTGGGATGGGGACCCCTAGGTCTAATTTTTGTCTAAAGTTTGAGTCAATTTTGATGTAATATTGTAAAGTCTCCTCATTTTGAGGAGAAGAGTGTGAATAACTCAAAACGTTAAGAGTCAAAGGATAGTTTAGGTAGGTCAAAGCCCCTTATTTTGTAAAGGGGTGGGCTATTTTGACTTTCGCCCATGGTTCGCGGACCATGGTAATGTAATGTGAAATATATAAAAGGAAGTCATCTAAGAGTCATTAGGTAGCTTTTTGGAAGTGTGTGAATAAGAGTTTGTCTGTAATTTTGTATTCTAGTGAAGGGAAAGGCTCTTGCAGTTGAGTGCATAGAGACCTTGGCAATTTCATAACTGAGTGTATGGGCCTCTGTAGCTGTGTGCACGGGGTCAAAAGAAGTGTATTCATTGAATATATGAAGTAATAAAGCATATTTGAAGCAATTTCGTATGTTCTTTGTATATTTATATGTTTTTGTGTTTATGCTCAGTTATGATTTGATTCTTTGTAATATTGCTTTAATTACATCGCGAAGGTCTAGATCTAATTTTATGTGATAACTTATGCATGTTAAAATAACTAGGTGAAGCTCATAGATCTAGTTAAGTATAAATCGCTTTAAGTTTGTGATTCTGAAGATAAATGTTCACGAAGGCTGGATCGAGCCCTAGATTAAATAAACGCCTTGTTGTTATATCACATAACATTCTAGATGTAGAAACCTAGCTCTAGCTTCCCCCAATAATACCTCAGGTGAGACAACATTCTATGATAAGTAGAATGTTGCTGAAAGGGCCCATAGTGTAGGGTTTTGTTGGTTAGCGTAGCTAACTATAAACCTGGGTCCAATCCCCCTCAAGCCAACAAATGGTTCAATTTTTGGGACCAGGATCTATCTGAGGGATGTGTGATGTGGTGTCCATGGATACAAACTAAGAAATAACTTGAGAAGTGGGTAGATCAAAACTTGCATGAGTTTGCAACTCAGGAAAATTTGAATCTGAGCTAGATAAAAGAGAGGTGGCTACAGAGATATATCTACACATAAGAGCATGAAGTTTTCCTTGCATCGTTACCTTCCGAATTACCCATTTCACGTTTACCTCCATATATTCCACCGAGAAAACCTACTACTAAGGTGACAAAGGACCCTAATGGAGTAAAATTTTTCATTTGCACACTTTTTCTGCTCAAGGATGTGCCCTTTGAAGGAGGGTTGTTGGCATAGGTACCGCAATTGTGCATGGAGGATTAGGATTTGGTGGGCAGGGCCAATTTCCCTAATTTTGAGGCAAGTAAATACCTAAATATAGTATATGATGAGGAGTTCGGTGCGATGAGAGTAAAACCAATGATGTGGGAGGCTGGGATTCAGCGCGCTAGTTTACTGAATATGTTCATTATGCCACATTTTGGGCACAACAACATCAATACAATATGTGTGCACTAGTTTCTGCCCTTGGTGCACGACGAAGCCTTATGGATTGGGGAGAGGATCCCCATTGATGCTATATTGATCAGGAGGATCGCCACACTGCCATGTGTCGAAGCAGACCCTACTAGCACTTTTGTTGGCAAGTCTCAAGAAAAGAAGCTTGCAAACCAAGTAAAGAAAGATTTCAACATCTTCAATAATTCACGAAGATATGCTATCCAATCAATTTCTAATAAGGTTGTCACCTTTGTCATGTCCATTCTGGCCGGTAATATTTTGAGGAAGTGCAAGGAAGATGAAGTGCCAACCCTAGTAATTCATTTGGCTCCGCAGTGTAGCCAAGGGGTGTAGTTTAATTGGGCAAGATACCTCTACTTGGATTTTTTGGATGCTTTTCGCGAGGTTGAGGAAGATGGGAAACCCTTCCATTATGAATGGTTGTTTCTTTTGATTACTTTGACAACCTAGAGAACCCTCGATGAGTCATAATTCCATAATGTTGACCCAGACTGGTGCGAAGCTGTTGATGAGCACCAGTATTGTAACAAGGATACTGTAACTCCTAGGCTACCAGCTTTACTTATCAACCCGGGGTTCGTACAAACTTGGAGGTGACAGTGTTGTATGCATAAGTAAAAGTGATGGTTCTACCTATTGTCATTGTTCAGCTAGTGAGAGACCACTGGGGTTCCAAGCCAGACTTCTATAGAGTCAAAAGAAGCTTGATTCTTTGATGGAAGAAGGGCAAATCTACTATAAGAGAGCTACTCTACTGCAATAATGAAAAAAACATGAAATGCTAAATCACACCATACCCTAATTAACCATTTAAGAATCTATGCTAAGAAGAATGGATAAATCAAAAATAAACAAATGCTACTATCTAAGCTTTAGAAGTAAAAATAATCAAACCATACTACTATGCAAGCAAAAAACTAAACTAATTATGTTTTCACTTTTTTGGTTTTTTTAGGCAAAATCAAGTATGCAACCTAATTGTTCTTGTGGATGTGACAGGTTGATGGAAGGATTTTGAGGATGGCTAGAAGGTTTATGAAGTGGTTGGATGGTGTCGAGGGGTACTAGGAGGCTTTTTATGACTTCCTATAGGCTTCCCATCAATTCGGCCTCAAAACATGCCGTTTCAGGAAGACCTACAGGATGTACTAGAAACCTACAGGATGATCATGTAGGAATTACAGGATACAACCAAGAGCTAATTGTGAGGTGTTGGGAAGCTTGGGAAAGGTGTGGGATGAGTGGAATGGGGTGTTAGAAGGTCTAGGAGCACTCAAGAGTCAATATCCAAGAAAAGAGATGGCTAGATTCGCTCAATGTATCTAGGGGAATTTCAATGAAAAATGATGAAAACTAGTGAGGGTGATGGTGAAACAAGAGATGGCTAAGGTGGATGAAGTGGAAGGTGGCTGATGTTGATGAAGTCTTGGTCCCCTCTTGAAGTACCTGCTCTACTTAAAACATGTGTGTCTTCCCAGAACTATGCAACAAGATACATTTTCATAAGCTAGAAAAGCATGAATCAATTGCCTATATTATGCATGAAGAAAGTTTCTGAAGGGAATGAAAGCATGAGTGAGATATTATTGTAGAAATGGAGATGGAAAAAGATGACAATGAAATCTGCCTTGCAACATGAACCAAATATTGAATAAAAAACAACAAACTCCAAATCTCATACAAGAACTAGAAATCTGTGTTTTTAGGGCTGCTGAAGGGTCCTTTCCTCAAGTCATGGTCGTAGAGGGAGGAAGTGAGGCCAAGGCACCTGTTGCAAACCTTTTGATGAACCTTTTTCTCCTTGCTAACCTACCACTTGAAAGAAGGCACAAATGGAAGCAAACTATCACACAACCAATCTAATCTATACTTTTGTAATGGAAATGCATCTACTAAGCAAATGAACAATTAAGCTATAAATCTATACTAGCATACATGTACAATAAAGAGGTGCCTTGGCTATTAAGGTTGGGCCCTAACCCAAGAGCTTCAGTCCTCTTAGTTAACTCAGTGTTGGCTCAAAACAAAACTCATTCTTATTACCAAAACAATGGATTAAATAAAAAGTTGTCACAAGTCTTGCAGCACGAAAATAAAGTAGAGTTTTACAATAAAAAATACAGATCCTACCGAGGTCCTAGGCATCTCTACTTATACATCTGAAGTCTCCAATGAATTCCTTAAAATTAGGGAGGCTCAACTCCCAAACTCGAGATAAATTGGTGCTTTGTCTTTCACTTGCTCGGCTGCCTTCTAGTCCTCATGATTTGGCTATTTGCACTCCGAGATGATGCAGGAATATTCGAATGGAGGGGTAGTAAATGAGGAGGATTTACCTCCTATAATTCCTCTCCCTTGTCCCATTAGATTTTTTACCTTTGTCTTTGCCAAAATTCCTTTCTTTTATCCTTTAATCCTGCAAATGCACATTAGACTACAAATCAAAATGTCAAACTCTAACTCATCTCATAAACAAAATATAATCAAAAAGTAGGTAATAAGTTATGAGAATAGTTGGTTTGACTAATCTAGGAGGTGAATTAAGGCCCATATAATTACCCAATGATGAGGCTCATCAGCTGTATGGTACGCTTCACTGTGGGCGTTGAAGGATCCAAGTCGAGTGGTAGAGAATACATTATTTTGGGTGATATTTGAGATGGATCTACACACCGTGGTTAGCTAGAAGCCACAACTATCACCAATGTTACTTAACTAATATCGCAGAATTGCAAACTTCAAAGAAGATTTCCACAACATATACATACAGGCCAAGAAAGATGCAGAGGGAATATGGTATGAGTTGCCCTATTTGGTCACAGAGCAAGATATTTTTTCAATAATATCTAACTGGTCAAGCATGTGGCTAGACCCTAGCAAGGAAGACAAAGGAGACCAGGCAGGTACCAACAAAAACACAGGCCACAGGAGGTATGCCGAAGGAGGACACAACGAAGGTGCCTCAAAAGGTCACTGTGGACCTTGGGAAGAATACCACGTAGGAGCCACAATGCGTAGACGAAGAGGAGTTGAACATGAAGGAACCAGAGTAGGGTGGAGTAGACACTTTAAGGAGACAAAAGATATTGAATCTCCTTTTATCCTAAAGAAGAGGAAGAAACCCATCACTAGAGGTGTGCAAAAGAAGAAAAAGTTTGACAAGACCTCTAGTATTGAATCGATGGTCCTCATTGAGGGTGACATCGATGAGATCGGTGACACTATGCTCTTAGTCACTGAGGACATGCGGGGACATAAAGAGGATCAGTACAAGTCAGTACTGACACAGGTCCAACAGGGTCTCAAAGAGCTATAGGTATAAGCGAGAGTGATTCAAGTGAGCATGGTTTAGGTGAGTGAGAATCAAGCGAGCATGGGAATGACAAGTGCAACAACAACATTACCTTCGACATTGTTGGTAAACATAGAGGTCCACATAGTGCCCATTATAGGAGGGTCACTTCATTTACTACCGAGTCGGATCAGGCAGCAGTGCCATATGGGAGGAATTCAATGTTGAACTTAGCGATGTTGTCCATTCAAGCATTACATGAACTCCACCAAGGAGTATCTTCTGAATTGAAAATACGAGAAGAGTGAGCCCTACTTGTAATCAAAGACATCAAGAGCCACAATGAGCAGTTAGATGATGAAGCTACCAAGGCCATCCAGGATAGGGATACAGTCATTGTGCGTAGGCAAGAGTTGGAGGATGCCATCACCCAACTTTAGTTGAGCTACTAGATCTCCTCATACAGACTGAAGCATCTTCCGAACAGAATCTCCTCAAGTTGGAAGCCGTGGTAAAGGATTCCAAAGTAGAGGTTGAATGAGTAAAGTTTGAGATGTAGATGCAAGTCATAGAGTTGTAGATGAAGCTACAGCTGAAAACACCTCCAAAAGTTAGAGAGCAATGCAAGGATGCTATTAAGGAAGACATGGAAATACCTTAAGATGTAGTTAAGGGCTACAACAAATCTTTTAGAACACCATGGAGATGTTGGCCTCACTGTAGGAGGACCCACATGAACAAAAGATTGAAGCTGATATAAGAGAAATATAGTTGTAGTTTGATGAAATCAGGGTAATAGCGTGAACCTTAGAACCTGTGCAACGGTTCACCAGACTCTAGGAAGGGAAGGCTATTCAAAATCAGAGAGACAAGTTGCGATGAAAATAATCAATCATTTTAGCTAGAACACAGCCTTGTGCCAATGAAGCTAGTCAACTCTCTCAGGCTATAGAGAGTAAATTGAAAGGTATGCAATAGATGCAAAGAACCATTGGTTTAGTAGTAGAGGGACCAACTATTGAGAAGTTGGTTGAGGAGGTTCGGCAGGCCACCATGTAGTACACAACAGAGGTTCAAGCATTGAAGATAGAGTTCAACAGCCTTAAAGCACGCGTTGAGGATGTACTAGCAGACTGAATCAGGATGAGTCGTGTCTTTGTGTTGGGGCATGTTGGGATGGGTACCTCCAAGTCTAATTTTTGTCTGAGTTTTGAGCCAAATTTGATGTAAGATTGTAAAGTCTCTGCATTTTGAGGAGCGAAGCACAAATAGAACAGAATGTTAAGAGTCAAAGGGGATTTTAGGCAGGTCAAATCCCCTTATTTTGTAAAGGGATGGGCTATTTTTATTAAACAATGAGCTCCACCCATGGTTCGCAAACTATGGTAATTTAATGTAAAATATATAAAAGGAAGTCATCTAGGAGTCATTAGGCATCTTTATGGATAGTTGATGAATGGGATTGTGAGTCTATTTTTGTCTGTAATTTTGTATTATAGCAAAGGGGAAGACTCCTAGAGCTGAGTGTGTGGAGACCTTTGCAAGTCCGCAGTTGAGTGTGCGGGTCCATATAGTTGTGTGTGCAGGTTCAGAAGAAGTGTATTCATTGAAGATCTGAAGTAATAAATCATATTTGAAGCAATTTTGTATGTTCTTTGTATTTTTATATGTTTATGTGTTTATGCTCAGTTATGATTCGATTTTCTACAATATTGCTTTAATTTCATTGTGAAGGTCCAAATCTACTTTTATGTGATAACTTATGCATGTTAGAACAACTAAGCAAAGCTCATAGATCTAGTTAAGTAGATATCGCTTTAAGTCTGTGATTCTAAACATAAGGGTTCACGAAGGTTGGATCAGGCCCTAGATTAAAGAAATGCCTTGTTGCTACATCACATAACCTTCTGGATGTAGAAACCTAATTCTAGTATCCCCCAATACTACCTCAGGTGAGACTATAGTATGCGCTAAGCAAACTATTTCTGAAAGGGCCAGTAGTGTAGGATTTTGTTGGTTAGCATACCTAACTTTGAACGTGGGTCCAAGCCCCCTCAAGCCAACACAAGGTTAACCTAGACTCTCTAACAAAAATGTTTTGTTAATGGCCTAATGAATAAATAATTGATCTAAAGTCTTAGGAGAGAAATATGAGATAGGAATGTGTGTTTCTAATGACGAAAAAAATTTTGGTTTAGTGGATGATTATGACCAAGTGAGATGAAGGTTGGAGTGGTAGAGGTGTTCACCATAGCCATGGTGGAGAAAATATTTTAGGTCTACGACCAAAGGAGGTGACATAGTCCTAAGTATGGTCAATGTATAGAGCTTCCCAGGTGTGGATCTAAGTGGAAGAATTGTGGACATTATGTTGACACCCATGACTTTCCATTGCTAACTATTTCGAGCTAGATTATGTGATCAGATCACGGAGGATAGTATCTTAGATAAATCCAATCATCTTGGGTACAAAAAAATTGGAGGCAAAGGTTGTCAAATGGTTGGTAGATGTTAGAAAGGTAAGGTCATCAAGGAAAATCACTCACTGTGTGCAAAAAAGCATGAATGACATATGTCCATTGATTCCTAAATAATCGGCAGCTGGGCTAGCTAATGGGCAATGGGAAATTGAAGATAATTGTGGCCAAAGCTATAAAAGGTCAATGCATTGGTGAATTTTTCATGGCAAGAGACCATTAAGCACCATCTTATGAACAAAGGACCCATAAAATGCCAAAGCAATGGCTTTGCATGAGGAATTTGAGATCACTGAGAGTGCACATGATCTAAATGGCATGGTTAGATTCTCTTCTCACAGTGCTAAAGTCATGGTGGCAGAGGATGAGCGATTGTAGCCCTATGGTTATGGTGGAGGTGTGCAAGTAGGCCCTAGCATATGTTGGGTAGGGTCCCTCTACGTCGAATTGTTGTACAAAACCCTCATTATGAGGAGTGGAACATGCTTCCTGTAGTGTTTTAGGAGTCATGGCACCTTTAGGATGGGTCAAAGCCCCTTGTTTCGTAAAAGGATGGACTTAATGTGTACTCTGCCCATGGTTTGCGGACCATGGTATTGTAAGGGAAAAAGGTATATAAAGGGTTGTCTTAGTAATTCAAAGGCATGTTATGATATGCTTGGAATTTTTGAGTCTATAATTATTATATTTTTCTATGTTTGGGAAAAGGGGAAGACTCCTGCAGCTGTGTGCACAGAGATCTTGGTAAGTCTGCAATTGTGTGTGTAGACCCCTATAGCTGTGTGTGCAGGGTAAGAAAGATTGTAATTCTGAAGATCTAAAGATAATAAAGAAGATTTTGAAGGAATATTTGTGTACTTACATGTTGTGCTTATTTTATGCAATTATTGTTTACTTTTGTAAAAAATAAGATCATAATTGATGTATCAATGTTGTTACAGTTAATTACAGTTAAGGTCCATTGACATATGCACAGTAGATATATTTTAGATCTATGAGTACTCTTTTTGTATGAATAGATCAGATCCGGTAAAATACTAAGATCACATAGCGCAGATATAGATCTAAGACTAAGTCAAGATCCATACTCCATATCCTTCTAGATGCGGAAACCTGGTTCCAGCATCCCCAAATATCAGCTTGAGTGAGACTGTGGTCTGCGCGAGAAGATCGTTGCCGAAAGGGTCGGTGGTATAGGGTTTTGTTGGTTAGCGCAGCTAACTATGAACTTGGTTCTGAACCCCTCAAGAAAAAAATGGTTCTGTTTCCAGGACCAAGATCTGTCTGAGGTATATCTAATGTGGCATCTGACCACAAAAGAGATTCAAGATTGGGTTGATCTGAAGTTGAAGCGCAAGAGAATAGAAATCGCTTCTGTCAATAAAAATGTGGTTGCAGAGGTATATCTATACAGAACAACACGAGGTATTTTTTGCATCATTCACTAATGAGCTGCACGAGTGACTTTCAAAACTAGCTAGGAAGATGACCTGTTGGAACTATGACGAGCCTACTATGTGGACCCCAGAGCTAATTAAGAAACTCAAGGAGACTGAAATAAGATCACAAGATATGTTGATTACTGGATCAATAGTGTTCTTGGAGGTTTTATTACTGAATTTGTGATTGACACATCAGTATACTACAATGAACCTGAGCTCTGGGTTTTTAAGGGTCCACAAGGTAAGTATTTGAATTCCTTAAAGATTTTGATTAAGGCGATGTTATGTAAAAAGGGCATATTATGCATGCAAGAATATTGATGTTTAAAGGGAACAAGACTGGATCTATGTGGAGTGGAAAAATATTCAGAATAGAGTATGATAATTTCGTTGAAGCTATTTACAGTCCATCATTGGTTGAATCAAAAAGCGAAGAAGAAAGAAGCAACCCTAGCATGCCTAGAGCTGCGTTGCAGTCATATAATTAAGGAACTTTTGGGATTACCCAGACAACCACTCTGTATCCACCTTCACCTCCACCTGATACACCTAAATCTCTATCTCCACCTCCACCTCCACTTCCCCCATTTAATATGGCTAACGCAGTAAAGATGCCTATTTTTAAGGGCCAGTGATCAGAGGATCCTGAGCAAATTTGTTTTGTCGTAGAAGATATATGGAAAGTGAAACAAATCAATGATGAAGATATGAAGAAATTGCAGCTTCTCACAGCAATGCAAGACGTAGAGTTGTGATAGTATATTAAGTACAATACAACAAACCTAGCCGCTTCACTAGTTGAGACAAAGAAAGCACTTAATGTAGAGTTCAACAAACCAAAGTCACAGTCATAGTGCATTAGAGAGATAAAATATATCAAGCAAGTCGTCAATGAGACTACCTGGGAATTAGATTGGAGATTAAAATGTTTGTTGGGACAAGTCAACTTTCAGATCTCTTATGAGTAGCACAAGGAGTGGTATATAGTTGTGTTATTACCGCATCTCAGATTACCGCTATTGCAGCAAAATATTTCATTGGAAGCCGAAGCATTAGAAATCATGATGAAGCTAGAAGCATCATCGTTACAGGACACTCACATAGGATTTCAGTAGATACAGACCCAGTTAGTGAGCTTACATATGGAGCTACAAGATTTGAAGAAGGTAAAAGAAGTTTGGCTTGATACACTCAGACATTTGGTGCATAAAATGTAAAGTGGAAGGTCACTATAAGGACCAGAGTCTTGTATATCCTAATTATTTGGTTGTTTGATGTCCTAATCCTTTGAAACCAAAACCTAATGCTAGACCGAGTACTAGATCGAGTGTCTGGTGTAGTATTTGTTGGGTTGCAGGCCAGAACCTGACCAACCACTGTTAATTGTTACAAAAGTATGTGCAGGTGCAAAAGTAGTTATTTTGTAACTTTTTTCGATCAGTAGGACATGATGAAAGAAATTGTCACAACTATGATTTGATGATAGAGAAAAATGTGACGTACAGGATGCAAGTTGAAGGTTGCGCACAAGAATATCATGGTTCACCTACTGCCCACAGAGGATTTCACGGCCGAGGACATGGTCAAGGAGGGGATGTTGGATGAGGTTGAGGTCAAATTATATGTTACAACTGCGAAGAAGTTGGAACTTTTGTGCAGGATTGTCAGAACCCCACTACCCTTTCTTGTAAGTATTGTATATAGTTTGACCATGTGATAGAGGATTGTCCTATTTTGATGGCTAAAATGTAGGAAAATAAGAATCAACAGCCTACGTAGAACTTGCAAATGATGAGAGTTGAACTGCACAAAGATGATCTAAGTGTTAACATAGTGACATGAAGTGGCACAACTACAAGAGAATATAAAATAGAGGGACAAAAGCCTATGGCAGATACATGAGTCAGGAAGGCTGGAGAAAAGAATATTGGGTTTAATATGTAGAGGGAGAAAGAAACCTTTATGGAAGAAAAGAAGAGTTTCATGGACCTAGGAGCTTTGACAGCAAAGATGCTGATGCAACTAGTACCAAAGAAGAATAATCCTCAAGTGGTTACTGAGAACCCTAATCCGACCATTCTGAAGTCCTTTCTATAGACATGTATGAAGTTGGTAAGGAATCAAAAAGCAATGTAAGGATTTCAAGAACTAATTGACAATTGCGCCAGTAAAGAGAAGCCATAGCCTAAACAATGCGCAGTAAACAATGTCAACAAAAATAAGAAAATAATTGGCCGTGATATGTGATTAGTTGCGCAGATTTGTGAATTTGAAATGGATCAAGTAATTCTGGACTTGGGATCATATGTGAATGTATTAATGAAGAAACTTAGGAGCGAATGGGACAACGAAAGCTACAATGTTCACCGTTTCAACTACACATGGCTAATCGACAAAAAATCATCCTGATGGGTCGATTGCAAGGCATTGTTGTGGACATTGAAGAAGAAAGCGTGATGGTGGATTTTGAAGTCATTGAGATTATGGATGCTAGTAATCTGTCTCTGGCTTTATTTGGAATTAATTGGGCTTTTTATATGGACACCATAGTCAATTTTAAAAGAAGAAGTATGGTATTTGAGAAGAATGGTACCAGGGTTGTTATTCCTTTGGACCCCTCTAAAGGAGCACAGTATACAGAACCTATCCGTGATGAATATGACATAGAAGATATCGAACATATCTACAAGTTAACTGCGCGGGGTGAGGATTGGATCAATCCCACCGTATATGGGAGGATAAGCTAGGAAAATGATAGTTCATTTTTCTCGGACTATGATGAAGAATTGGAGAACTGGAAAAACCAGTTGCACGAAGTTTCTACTCTGTGTTGTAACAAACTTACAAAATCTCTTTGTTGCATTTCAACTGAGGTATGTAATTCACCTTACTATGATGGGCTAGGCGATGTCAGCTTATTTCTTGATGTGTTTGAAATGGATGTACCAGAAGAACAACAATTCCAAACCTTGGATATAGCTTTAAGGTCTACACCTTCGCGATGGTGGAGCACACATAAAGAAAATATGGGATATTGGAAGGAGTATCGCCAATTGATGAGGCTCAGATTCGGTCATGCATACACAAGGCTCACAGAGAAGTATAATGGTAAAGATGATCCCTGAGAATATTTGTCTCAGTGGACTATGACATGGGGTGAAGAACCTCAACTAGAATGGGGACATATATTTGTCCACACACTAGATGTGATGCCGCTAAATTGGTATGTTGAAAAGGAGCTGCACCATGGCACCACCAACTCGTACAATCTAAAGGAAAGCTTCATATTGACCTTTAGCTTCAAATATGGTTTTAAGTGTTTTGATGGTGCCCTTCAAGAAATCATAGCAGTAATTTTCCAGACACCAAATGAGCCAACGACGTGGGTACAACCCAGTTGGAACGCGTAATTGAATCATGCAATAGAATGCTATAATATGACTGCAGAATAGGGTGAGGAAGATATGTGCAATCTTAACATCCCTGAATTAGAAGGAAAGCATGAGGTTGCAGGACCAGAAGTTGAGATTCCTGACATAACATAGGGTGTTAAGACGAAGCAAGTCAATATAGGCTCAGAGACAGAATCCAAATTTGTGTGCATCAGAGATTACTAGGATGAGGATATAGTAGGTAAGGTCATCGAATTACTGCATGAGTACTAGGAGTTGTTTTCAATGAATTTCAATGAGTTAAAAGGCATTGTAGGCTATCTGGGCATAATGAATATTACTTTGAAGTTAGATATGAACCCATAAAACAATGACCTTATAGGCTAAACCCAAAATATAAAGAGAAGGTGAAAGAGGAACTTAAGAAGATGATCGCAGCTAGAATAATTGAACATGTGGAAGAATCCAAAGGGGTGAGCCTGATGGTAGTGTAAGAGAAAATGACTAAGGGAGAAACAAGAATTTGTGTCGATTTAAGAAAGTTGAATGATGCATGCATACATGATCTGTTCCCAACACCATTCATTGATGAAGTTTTAGATAATGTGGGAGGACAGGAGGCCTACTCCTTTACATATGGTTTTTCAAGGTACCATCAGATTAATATCATGCCAAAATATATGAGTAAGACAACTTTTTCTACTAAATGGGGATCGTTTTAGTATACAATCATGCCATTTGGGTTGAAGAATGCACCTACGATATTCTCCAGAGTTGTCATCACAATGTTTAAGGATTTAATTCAAAAATTTCTGGAGGTTTACTTTGATGACTGGACAGTTTTGGGACTACTAAAGAATCATTTTTTGAGCCTGCACTTGATGTTGGATACCTGTAGGAAATATCAAATTTCGTTGAACATAAAAAGTGTATTTTTGTGTACCATATGGAATTTTACTAGGACATGTTTGCAAACAAGGGTTGATGGTGGACCCTACAAATTTTTTCGTTATTATCAATCTAAATCCGCCTAGAACGTGAAGTAGCTACGCTCAACTCTAGGGAATACTGGTTATTATCAGAAGTTCATAAACGCCTGCATGCATATCACTACGCCAATGCAAAAATTACTGAAGAAATATGTCACATTTTGTTGGGATGATGAATTTCAATAGAGCCTTGACATCTTAAAGGAAAAAATGTTCACTGCACCAATCCTGGTGTTTCCACATTGGAAGGAGTTTCATGTTCACGTACATGTGTTGTGCATAGCTTTGGGGGTTGTCTTAGCATAGCTAGGAGAAGGGGATATTGATCACTGCATCGCATTTGTTAGTAAAAAATTATATAAGGCATAAAGGAATTATTCCACAACAGAACAAGAAGGCTTGGCTATGGTGTACCTGCTGCAAAAATTCAAACATTACTTATCAGGCGCACACTTCAAGCTATTCACGAACCATTCTATGGTGAAGTACTTGGTGAAAAAGCCTGTGTTGTGGGGGGGGGGGGGAATATCTGCATGTGCCTATTGCTACTCCAAGAGTATGATTTTGAAGTAATAGTCAATCCATGGTGATTGAATATCAGGTTGGATCATCTATCCATAATTGAGACCAACGAATAACCAGTGAACATTGAAGAGGGACTTCCCAATGGGCAACTCTTTGTCGTAAAGGTTTTTGATGAACATTTCACCAACATAATTTACTTTTTTCCTACCGGAGTATCCCCTCAGGAGTAAATGACTCAACATAAGAAAGAAATCGTATGTAGTTTTGTGCATTTTTCTCTGATTGGCGTATAGTTGTATAAAATGGGCCTCGATGACATATTGCGTAGATATGTCCCTAAGATTGAAAGACATAATATTTTGGCAGAAGCACATGGTGATGTCATGGGAGGGCACTATACAAAAAAATACACTACATATAATATTTTAAGGGCGAGACTATTATCGGGAAAACTAGTGTCTATACAGAGCTGCTAGTCCCACTAAGGCTAGTAGCTACCTTAGAAACAAACACACTAAAAACTACTTCCGTTTTCCTTTATGAGAAATAGATAAGAGAAGAATAAGGAGATCAACCTTTGTCTTGCGCTTGGTTCCTTGCTCGATTCCTCTCTCTAATGGTAGGTCTTTGCCACTCGCTTCCTTGTCTACCTAGCTTCAAAGAGTACCTGTAGAATCAAAGCAACATAACACTATCCAAGAACATAGATCTATTATCATAAACAATATAGGATCAGATGTACATTGACCACACAAATGCATAAATCATCAATCATACAAGAATGTGGAGGAAAACTTGAATATATTTATTGATAATCAAGAAAGAGAAAAGAGGATTACAACCAATTGTTTTGACCCAACATCATCCTCTCAGCAAGAAAGCCCTTATTTACCTCATGAAAAGCTTAGATCACACAATGCTATGATATTGCACCTAGAAACCAACAACACTTGCTTACAAGATACAAAATTCCAGCCTCTGGATCTTTGGGATGAGGGATCCATATATAGATGTCTGCAAGGGAGGTGAGTCAGATTTTGAGATTTGATTAGTGAAACCGGACGGTCATCCAAAACTATTTTAGCTTCATCTAAGAAGGGACAACGGTGGATGGCGTGATCACCTTCACACAATTTACAAGGAAATTTATATTTTCCTTTTTGTCCAGGGGCTTCACTTTCACTAGTTGGCGGTGTATGCTCAACATGATCGTCAAAGGTTGATGACACCGGATTGTGCAAACGAGGAGACCAGTCCCTTAAGATCCGTGGTATGCAAGGACAATCTTGATGATAGTGGTCTCCTTTGCAAATGACACATGGCGATTTATGCTTGGTCAGTGCAGTGTGTGGATTTTCGCTAGACGATGCTTGGTTGCCCCTTTTTGCCTTTGGCTACTTCTTCTTCTTCTCTTTCTTCTTCTTCTCCTTCTTCTTCTTAGTTACTTGATTTTGGGCTTTACAAGCTTCATCAAGCGAAGAGGAAGGAGGAGAGGAAGAATTGGACGAAGTAGAGGGTTGGGGTGTAACTCTAATATCGTTTAGTTTTTGACTTGATTGTTCAGGAATCACGGTGTTTTGAACGACAAAAGTTGAGAAGAGCCATACGGGCAAGCCAATTGTCAATCCTGGAAGAGACAATGTGGCCATATGGGGTGCACCAACATCTCCCCAAGAGGAGAAGGGACTAGAATTTCCTCCAAGGGGAACTCCTTGGTTGGTGGACTGCATTTTTCTCAACTTAAGATCAACGTAGGAAAGGTGATGATTATTCCGTTTAAAATAAATTTTAGACGCTTTGACACAACTTGTTTTTTCAATTTTTAAGATTCGAGAAAAAACAAAAGATGACTCTAGTTGCCTTCAATTTTTAATGAGCCTGAAGTGACAAGTGCTCAGATGGACCTTTTCCGTTAAGGAGTCTAAAAAGGAACGAAATGGATTGCTCTGGAAATCTATATAGAAGGATTACCAAACCAATCAGAAAACTGCAGAATACTTTTTACGGTATGGCAGTCAATCTTCCCGAATGCTGTGTTCAGTGCATTGCGATCGATAGGGCGGCACACACGGCTTCCTATGGATAAAGGATAAATCCTATTGTGGTCTCCCAAAATATACTCGACGGTACGTGGGAGCACAAGTCTGTACTGGCACTTATCATCTCAAAGTGGAGGAATCACCCAACCAACAGTGAAAACAACAGTTACTAGGCTTTACGATGCCGGAATACGTCTCTAGCCTAGACTTCTAGATGTTGTGCGTTAGGTTCCAAAGCGTTTTTAGATTCATTAAATTTATTTTATGGTTGATCTTGCTTAAGAAATTTGCCTTTCAGGTTCACCACGTGATGTAGATGTACAATTCCTAAAATGCAATCTAAGATGATAAATAGTCATTTAATCTTCTTTTTGAAATGAAAATCCTAGCTACTAAGGAAAGAGAGATGGCGTTCTTTCAACAAAGAGCAGAGAGCACACACTATATGCACTGTCCTAAATCAAACCAACAAATAGTCTAAATGCAAATGCACATGCATGTATTTGTTTTCAGCCTTCTTAATGTGTGAATGATAAAAAGAAAGCTAAGCGCAAATCTGAATTATTTTCCAAAGTGAAAATTACTAACAAGTTTCTTCTCAAAACAAAATGAGGACAATGACGACACTTTGTTATTTTGAATTGAAAACTTGCTTTCGACACTTGAAAAACTACTAACTCAAATCAAATACAAGAGTAACAATGTAATCGACTATCAAGAACAATCAGATTCTCTTCTATGACTGAAAATGACACTTATGACACTTTCAAATCAAGAAACGACAGTACAATTACACTACTTCTTTGTAAAGGAGAACTGAAAATGACTCAAAAATACATAAAAACATTTACAGTTCTTTGCACAATGGAGGCAGAATAACAACAAGGAAAGGGGTTTCAAACAGAGGTGTACTGACTATAGGCAGCAAAATTCTTGAATAGAGCTGAAAAGAGTGAACACAGAAACCAAAATTTAGGAACAAGGTCTTGTCTAATCAACGCACCTGTAACATAGTGAAACTGAAATGCAATGCACCTACTACACTTGGGAAGTGCAATGCATTTGAAGTTCACAGAACAGACAGTGCGCTGAACCAGGGACAAGACTTTGATTGGATTCCGGGTCACAGTTTGTAGTTCAGTTCAGGTATTTAGGCCGAGCAAGTGGTAATTAGTAAATCAATCACAGGGGTAGATCTAAGGAGGTTACTAGAGCCACCACGAGGGCAATTAGAGAGCTTGTAAATCAATCGTTTAGTTCATAAACAAAACCCGGAGATAGACTGAAGCAACATTGATCTACTTTGCACTTGCATAGCAAATGCAGTTCGAAGGCTAGCTGGCTTGACTTCAGGTTCCGTCTGTAAGTTTATAAAGTAAACAAATGTAGATGAACAAACAATCTACTCGATCCACAGTGGAGTCACCATTTTGTTATCGAGAAAACTAGTGTCTATACAGAGCTGCTAGTCCCACTAAGGCTGGTAGCTACCTTAGAAACAAACACACTAAAAACTACTTTCATTTTCCTTTATGAGAAATAGATAAGAGAAGAATAAGGAGACCAACCTCTATCTTGCACTTGGTTCCTTGCTTGATTCCTCTCTCTTCTGGTAGGTCTTTGCCACTCGCTTCCTTGTCTACCCAGCTTCAAAGAGTACCAGTAGAATCAAAACAGCATGACACTATCCAAGAACATAGATCTATTATCATAAACAATATAGGATTAGATGTACATTGACCACACAACTGCATAAATCATCAATCGTACAAGAATGTGGAGGAAAACTTGAATAGCTTTATTGATAATCAAGAAAGAGCAAAGAGGATTACAACCAATTGTTCTGACCCAGCATCATCCTCTCAGCAAGAAAGCCCTTCTTCACCTCATGAAAAGCTTAGATCACACAACACTATGCTATTGCACCAAGAACCAACAACACTTCTTTACAAGATACAAAATTCCAGCCTCTGGATCTCTGGGATGAGGGATCCATATATAGATGTCTGCAAGGGGGGTGAGTCAGCTTTTGAGATTTGATTAGTGTCTTCTCTCCGATAGTTCTTGATTCCACTTGGAGATTGATGATCTCTTACTCATCCCTGGTCGAATTCAGAGAGGCAAGTGTCACAGGAGAGGTTTCTAGAAGATTCCATGCTCCTCCATCTTGTGGATTGACCCTGCCATTTGTCCCTTCTCGCCCATTGTGCCCCATAGAAGGGTTTTTTGACATGCATCGCGCCTACTGTGTGTATTCAGGTGGGATGCAATGCACTTTGCCTATGGAGCAGGTGAAATGGTCCAGTTTTGACCAGTTCTGAGTAGTTCTTCATGGAGAAATTCTGGGAGATGTTGTAATCAGTTGACCTTGTTCTTTTAAGGGTTGGAAAAACACCTTTAGGGACTTAGGAGCCCTTGGTTTATGGACATTTATTCTTGGGGTTGCAGTGCCCAAAAATGTCTATAACAGGGACTGTAGTGGCCCATGGTGCACAAGGATTCCAAAGAATATTGTAGTCTTGTGATGTATGCCAAAGGACCAGAAAATTGTTAAGAAGGGATCCACAAATCACCTTGAAGGATTTTGATAAGTGAGCGATTGAATTTTTTGGGCCGATCAATCATCTAGGAAAGAAGACCAGTGTGCAATACATTATTACTGCGATGGATTATCTGACCAGGTGGGTTGAAGCATAACCGGTAAAGGATTGTAGCACAGGCATTGTTGTGCACTTCATTTTTGAATATATCTTGTCGAGATTTGGGTGTCCAAAGATCTTGATGAGCGACTAATGATCACACTTCCTACACAACACTATTGAAGCATTGACAGAGGAATTTCAGGTACATCATCATAAGAGCACGCCTTATCATCCTCAAGCTAACAAAATGGTTCAGGCTTTCAACAAAATTTTGGAAACCTCTCTAACTAAAGTATGCAACATTAATAGAAATGATCGGGATTCACGCCAAGAAGGACCTGGAGGCAATGTTGTTAAAAGCGCGAGCGGGATTAAATCGGCACCGGGAATGAAGCGGAAAAAATCGGAAAAAGCGGGAAAAAAGCGGAAAAAAGCGGGAAAAAAGCGTTTGGTACAAAAATATTCATTTTTTTTCAATTTTTTTAATATCTAAACCATCTACAACATAAAATAAATACATTGACACATAAATATGATAAGAAAACTAATATATAAGATGTTTAATATCATTTCTAGCGCTAAAATCACACATAACATTGAATCATGTCCTGAATAGTAAGTCCCGACTCCTGAGTCCCAGCTCAACCTCAAAATATCAACAAAAAATATGATAATGTATCTCATCATGTCATAATGTCATAGACTCATATACAATAAAATGAAAGTCTAATCCTATTGATTTCCTCTGCCCCTCTTGCGAGAAAATGTCACAGCTTTCTCTTTCCCTCTAGATGTAGATGCTGGTGCCTATGCTGGTGGAAATGGCAATGGAGTCTAATGTGCTCTAGAAGTTGAAGAACTAGAAGTATGAGCTACAGGAGGTAGACCACGTCCTCTACTAGTCCTAGTGGTAGCACGGGTAGGCGGTGTCACCTCCTCCTCCTGCTCCTCCTCCTCCCCCTCATCCTGCACTAACCAATCATCAGTAGAATCCATGAGAGGCCTCTCGACCTCAACCCTCCATGCAGCAGTGGTGTCAATCCCATCCAATGAGATGGCATCCACATCAGGTGTCCTCTCAAGTTGCCTCACCCACAATCAAAGATTGTAGTAGACGTAGACCATGTCATTAAGTCGCTGGGACTCCAACCTGTACAAAGATCATGAAATAATAATTAATAAATCCAAATTTTCATTAAAAAGACTTTAAAATAGTTCAAAATAATTTAAAAACAATTTAAAACACTCTAAAATGTTTTAAAAATCGTGCTGCCACGGACCCCCGAGCTTTTTTACGAAAAAAGCGGGCTTTTTCCGAAAAAAACGACAAAAAAATTTTTAGGCGCTTTTTTCCCATAAAAAGCGCGATTAAATCGGCTTAGGGAAAAAAGCGCGATTTAATCGCGCTTTTAACAACACTGCCTGGAGGAGGTATTGTATGAGCTACCATTATTGGTCACTGATGATGACATCGCACAGGTGGTGGTGAGAAACTGGACAAGTGAATGGCTAACTCCACCAATGGAAGGAGTAGAGAAAGAACAAGAAGGCACTAGTCAAGCAGTGACAGACATTTCAGGTGCACAGACCAAGAAGCAGCTAACCAAGAAGGGAAACAAGAAGGGCCAATAGAAGGTGATTGAGAAAGTCACAATCGAGCTCGAGAAGGACACTGCACCAGAGATAGAGCGCACAATCAAGAAGGAGGAACAGGCCACCAGAGGTAGTTATCAGGGTGGTAAAGACCCCTTTGTTGACATTTAGGAGGTATATTCCCCTTTCATCATTAAAAGACATAGACAAAGCACTAGAGGAGCATAGAAGGAGAAATAATTAGACAGATCCACTGGCACATAACCAATGGTCCTCACTGAGGGGGACATCGATGAGATTGGAGACACAATCCGCGCTGTGACGAAGGATATGTGGGGGAACATTGAAGACCAATACAAAGTAGTGTTGACAGAGGTCCAACAAGTCCTCAAGAAGAAGGAAGTCCAGGCAAGCGCAGCTCAAGCGATCATTACTCAGCCGAGCGTGGGTCAAGTGAGCATGGCACCATTGATCACATTAATAGCATCTGAGCTCTGGGTTATGTAACTACTAGAGGTCTCTCTACATTTTTATACAGTTGAAGATGAGGAGTGCATGCAACACTGGAAAAATATGAGTCTAAACCTTATTACTCTCCCCATTTAGACCTTACACGAGTCACATCAGGGAGTCACCGATGAACTAAAGATACAGGAGAAATGCACTCTATTGGTGATTAAATAAGTTTAATATGACAACCAACAGATGTTCGAGACCAATAATCGGGACATCATGGAGCCTGATGAGACAGTTGCGCATAGGCAGCAACTATAAGAGGCCATCACCAAAGCATGCAGTGAGCTATTGGAGCTCCAAATCCAGATAGAGGCAACACCCAAGGAGAAGCTTCATAATCTTGTGGTAGTAGTCAAAGAATCAGAGGAAAAAGTTGACAAAGTCAAATTCGAATTGGAAATGCAAATTGCAGAGTTGCAAATGAGGCTATAGCCGGAAACTCCCCCAGAGGTTCACGAACAGTGTGTAGCGAATATCAAGGTTGTTATGGAATGTATAGCTATTATAGTAAAGGACTGTAGTCAGATATTTGAAGATACTATGGATATATGGACCTCACTGCAGGAGGACCCATATGTACAGAAGATATAGACAGAGATTGGTGGCACGCGGAAAAAGATTGATGAGATAAAAGTGATGATCCAGACTCTAACACCTACGCAACAGTTTTCCCATCTCCAAGAGAGAGATTTTTTATAGGGACAAATTGATGAGCTGTAGCAAAAGGAGCATATTCTTTCAGCACGGACGTAGCCATGGGATGAGGAATCCATTCACCTCTTAAAAAAAGTGGAGAACAAGCTGAAGAACATCAGGAAAATGCAAATAACCATCGTTCTGGCAATGACAGGGCTGACGATAGAGAATCTGGTCGAGGAAGTATGGAAAACCACCATGCAGTGTGCAGAGATATTTTATCCTTTGAAGGATGCATAGAGCAGTCTCAAAGCAAATATTCAAGACCTACCAGCTGAGTGACTCAAGACGAGTCACATCTTTGTGTTGAGGGCCTGTTGGGTAGGGTCCCCCTAGGTCAAAGTTTTGTACAAAACCTACATTTTGAGGAGAAAAACGTGCTTCACATAGTTTTTTATGAGTCATAGGGGCTTTAGGATGGGTTAAAGCCCCTTATTTTGTAAAAGGATGGATTTAATTTGTATTTCGCCCATGGTTTGCAGACCATGGTATTGTAATGGAAAAAGATATATAAAGGTTTGTCTTAGTAATTAAAAGGCATGTTATGAAATGCTTAGACATTTTAAGTCCATAATTGTTATATATTTTTGTGTTTGGTCAAAGGGGAAGGCTCCTGCAACTATGTGCGCAGAGACCCTTGTAATTCTACAGCTGTGTGCATAGAGACCCTTGTAATTCTACATCTGTGTGCGCAAACCCCTGCAGGTCTATGCGTAGGGTAAGAAAGATTGTAATTCTAAAGATCTGAAGATAATAAAGAAGATTTTGAAGGTAGATATGTATACTTACATGTTTTTCTTATTTTATGTAATTGTATTTTACTTCTATAAAAGATAAGATAATAATTGATGTATGAATTTTGTTACAGTTAATTACAGTTAAGGTCCATTGATTTATGCATAGTAGGTAGACTTTAGATCTGTAAGTAGTATTTTTGTATGCATAGATAAGATCTGATATAATACTAAGTAAGATCACATATCACAGATATAGATCTAAGACTAATTCAAGATCCACACTCCATATCCTTTTGGATGTGGAAATTTGGTTTTAGCATCCCCCAATATCACGTCGGGTTGTTATCGGGAAAATTAGTGTCCATTCAAAGCTGCTAGTCCCACTAAGACGGGTAGCTATCTAAGAAACAAACAAACGAAATTTACTTGTGTTTTCCTTTATGAGAGATAGATGGGAGAGAAGTAGAGAGTACCAACCTCAGTCTTTCGCTAGTATCCTTGCTTGTTTCCTCTCTCCTTTGATAGAACTTTCACCACTCCTTTCTCACTTTTCCCACTTTAAAGAACACCTGTAGAGTCAAAGCAGCAAAATACCATCAAAGCATAGAGATCTATAACCATAAACAATGTAGGATTGGATGTACATTAACCATACAAATGCATATACAAATACAAGATTCAGAGATATACAAGTATATGGAGGAAAACTCAAATAGCTTTATTGATAGAAGTAGTAGAAGAGAGGAATACAACCCAACCGTCTAATCCAACATCATCCTCCCAGCATGAAAGCCCTCTTCACCTCATACAAAGCAATATCACCCAACAATACAATGTCTTAAAGAGAAACCAACAACACTTCCTTACAAATTACAAAAGTCCAGCCTCTAGATCTCTAGGATGAGAGATCCATATATAGATGTTTGTAGGAGAGTGAGTTAGCTTCTAGGATTTTGATTAGTGTCATTTCACTGATAGTTCTTGGTTCCGCTTGGAGATTTCATGATCTCTTACTCACCCCTGGGCGAATTCAGAGAGGCAAGTGTCATATGAGCAGTTTCTAGAAGATTCTTTGGGTTTCCACCTAGCAAACTGCTTCTGCCATTTGTTTTCTCTTGCTCATCACACCCTACAGAAGGGATTTTCAGTATGCATCGCACCCCCCGTGTGTAACAGGTGAGATGCATCGCACCCTCAGCATGGAGCAGTTTGTATGGTCTATTTTTGACCAGTTTTGAGTACTTTTTTAGGAAGAACTTCTGGGAAATGATGTAATCAGCTGACCTTGTTCCTTTAGGGTTTGAAAAACACTTTTAGGGGTTTAGAAGCCCTTGGTTTATGGACATATGTGATTGGGGTTTCAGTTCCCAAATATGTCTATAACAATTGCCCCTAAAGCATGAGGTCATAAATCTTTTGATGTCGGGTGAAATGCTTTATAATGAGGATCCGAGGTTTTTCGAACTGGAAGGTGACCTGTAATAAGATACAATAAAATACATCATCTTCATAATATTTTCAAGATCTAGCTGAGGTGAGCATTCCCATGCTTAGCTTTATAAATTCATTTTCATGTACATAAGAGAGACAATCGTTTGTATGGCAGAAGGATGATTCTGGTAGAGCCATCATCCCTTAGCTTGGATGATTATCTGTATAGTTGTGATGTACATTTGATGTCTTTATTTTCTTGAATATATTGTAGCCCGGATGGATGAAACTAGATCTGGGGTCTTCAAACTCGTTCAATCTTCACCCGAAGTACAAGTTGATCCATGTGAAAAGATGTTCTGATGTCAAACATGGAAAGACATCACCTGATTACTAGCCAATGATGTAAGCTGTTAACAGGTGCGAGAGGAATCACCAATAATGATAATGAACCTCAAGGTACTGCAGTACAATTCACGTGGTGGGAATACATGAGTTGATGTTGAACACCCCGCAAAATCTTTCGGTCGAAGGCCATTGATGTAAACCTGTCGCCGGAAGTGAGAAACTTGCCATTGAGGCATGCAAGCTTCAAAGTACTGAAAGGGTTGTTCGTAAGTCGACTTCTTGGATGATGAGCTTATGTAGACAAGAAGTGTCCCGTCGTAGGAGGGCCTTAATGAATCGCACACCTATGACACAGAACGGAGCAAATGATTTTGTGGAGTTGAAAACAATCTGATGATACAAGGTTCAGGGTGGCGGTCATGAAAGAATGGAGCGTTAAGGTATTGTAGCGGATGAGGCGTTAGCTAGGTTGGTGAATTCTCTGAGCGACTTCTCTCGAACATATCAGCGACACTAAAATGGATTGGTAGCGTTAACCCCAAAATGGATGGTACGACAGACCAATGGTGATATGACCGGTGAACGGAATAACCCAACCCGACTCAATCATGGTGATGGAGTGAAAGTGTCATGTTCAAGAGCGACCTGCCACCAATGAAGTTATTCGAGTTTTCTTCCCTTTTTCCCCAGTCACTGCTGACTAGTACCTCTTTATTTTTGTCAAGATTGAGGAGGATAACATATGCTTGTTCTATAATTTTCCCTTCGGGCAAACCTGTCGCTATGTTTTAACGAGCCTAGCGACAGTTAAACTCGTTCTTGTTTGCATGGACAAGTTTGTCGCTATTGTTTTAATGAGTTTAATGACAAAGATAAGTTGGTCCTTTTCAATTTTAGAGAGTCTAAAAAGAGACGGAAATGCAACTCTAGTAGTCCTTTTTTGTAATATAATCCCTTAAGACCGAAAAAGTATAAAATAATACAAAAGGGATGACTTTTCGATAGTTTTAACAAGCCGAACAAGACAAACACTCGATCTTTTTGTGTAATGATCCCTCAGGTCCAAAAGGATTAAAATATAGAGGAGGGAAGGTACTTCCGATTGCTTTAACGAGCTGGAGAGGCCAATTTCTCAGCAATCTTTTCATATTTTATGAGTCAGATGAAAAGAGCTTAAAGGAGACTCGTTTTTTGAGGAACGAGTGATGTTTTTGGATAGAAGTTGGTTCCAGGTAAGGTTTGGAACTTTTCAATCATGGCGGCGTAAAGAAAGTGGCTAATAGAATCACTCGTCGCAGCTATTCCTCAAAATGGTAAACAATAAAACAGAGGTGTATGATCGCTAAAAAGAGTGGAGGTGATGGTAAGAACACGACCGAGGTTCAAAAGCTGATAATTATGTAATCGCAATGGTTATTTACCGAAGGTGGGTTCATTTTTTAATGAGCTTGAACTCTAGGGGAACATTTTCTCATTGCTAGGTTTATTTTTTAACGAGCTTGAACTTCGCGTAAAATTTCTTGTGCCAGTTGTATAATAAGGATGTATCATGAGAATTTGCTACAAGGGAAGACAATTAGGCTGCGATGGAGAGAAGCGAGGGTTTGGACGCAGGAGCTTAGGCCGAATCTAGGGCCTGCTGGGGTGAGGCCTAGGGCCCATCAGGAAATGGAAAACAGGATGCGACGAAGGGAGTATTCGACCCCCGGTGGATAGTAACAGAAATAAGGGCAGAAGGAGGTTGGGGAACATCGTGAGGTAGACAGCTGGGTGTCATTAGGTTGTAGCTCAGTATCAAGGTTTTTACCGAGGAAAGGAAGGCGATAGAACTACTGTGCTGGCAGCGAACTTTCATCGAAGGAATCGACCGTCAAGTAAACTGCGAACCTCCTTCATAACCATGGTTAACCCTGATGGTTTCATTGACCTAGACCCTATAATGGAGGATATTCTTATGGTCTGGGGGAAAGACCCAACTGCTTAGAACATCGAGCGTTATTTCGGAGCGGCAGAAACCCTAAGCTCCGACCCCCTTTCTCCAGAATCGTTAAGGTTTAACCAATCTTTCATACAACCGTCTAAGAAGTTGGAGGGGAGCGTTTCTTTTCACTAGGACACAAAGGGCCTGCAGCAAATCAGAAGGCAAAGTGCATATGAGTTACATGCAGGCTTTCATCAACCCCCCCTAGGTAGTAAAGGGAAATCCTCTTCCATTGGTCCGGTTCTCTTTGGAGGTTTAGAGGATATTGTGAATCTTGGATCTAGCATAGGGCAAAGACCTGAAGGGGGTTTGGGAAGGTTCGCAACACTCACCAGATCATCCATTGCCAAAGGATAGGGCAGCCCTAAAAAGATAGGTGGGTGGAAGGAACTCGGCTTCGAAGGAACTCCGGATGCATGAGAAAACACCAGCGGAGTAGAATTGGAGACTCAGGTTACAAATCAACTTCTAACAGAGCCTTTTATTTACTCCATTAGCAATTCTGTTCTGGCCTCACCTGAGCCAAGGCCCTCCCCTTGATCTCTGGTTCGGAACAGCAAGGAAGGAACGAGACAAATGAGAAATTGAAGGAAGAGGACATAGGAAGAAGGAAAAAAGGGGAGAAAAGGAAAAAGCAGAGACCAATTAAATCTCAGGATATAGAAGGGAATTTGATTTTGGGAATGGATGTGCAGATAGAAGAGGCCCTGGAGGTGGCAGAATGCACCTTGGTCGGCAGGGCAAGGGGAAAAAATTCACTTCAAATTTCATCCAATCTTGGGGGGAACAAAACTGGCAGTTCGATCTGATTATAGGATTCAGGGTTTCGATTCTAGCAAAAGGATGGTTTATGGTGCGTTTTGAGCACAAAGAGGCGGCAGATTGGGTTGTCAATAGGAACTGGGCCTTCGGGAACATTCCGGTTCTCTTTAAGAAATGGAGTCCTCTGTTCGATGAAATCCATGAGAAAACGGACATCTTTCCAGTATGGGTAAGAGCTCCGGGGCTACCTTCATTCCTTTGGGTCGAGTCAGTTTTCAAAGCAATAGGGAAAAGGTTGGGTACTTTTCTGGAAGAAGATATGTCCTTCCTACAAACCCAAAATAAGGCAATGGCACGGATTCTAGTCAG
Organism: Pinus tabuliformis; assembly: GCA_031772625.1. NCBI lineage: Eukaryota > Viridiplantae > Streptophyta > Pinopsida > Pinales > Pinaceae > Pinus > Pinus tabuliformis. The sequence goes on from CM062819.1 coordinate 439,818,799, forward strand.
CTTAAATCCAAGCGGAGGACTAGCAGAGAAGATCAATCTCCAGTACAAAGACTATGTCTTCGAACATATATTGGACTATGAATACTTGCCCTTCTGGTGCCATAGATGTCATGTCTATGGTCATCTGGCCAAGGAATGTCCCTTGGGTAGGTGACAGAGAAGCTTCGAGAGGACGTTGGCACATCTGGCGAAGGGAACCTGTCATAAACAGACTCTTCAAAGAAATGAGATCTCAGTTCAACAGATAGAAGGAGAAATGGAGATGGATCCACAGCAGGGGAGGCAGAGCCCGAAAACAACAAATCAAGATCAACTGATCAGAATGGAAGAAGAAAATATCGAGCTCGGGAGCGCTAAAACATTCATGGAACCCATCGAGGAAGCTGCAACAATTCAAAATCCCATAAATGGCGAGGACTCAAAGGGTTCGGGTTTAGATCCTAGAAACCTCCCTAGTTTTAATTCAGATAAAAAAGATGATTGTCGGGTTCCTGAATCTCTTTCAAAAATTTTCACGCCTATTAACATCGATAATAATGAAAGCAATGATGGGAACAATGTGGAAAATTATATTGAAGTCACCTTGGCCGCTATCCCCTCCTCAGATCTGAATTGTGAAGGGTGTTCTTCTAACCCATCCCCTCTGGTCCCTCATCCTATATGCCCCTATAACCTCAGATCTCTGGACAATAAACCTGATCCCTTAGATTCTGTGGGTGGTATAGATCTGTCCCTCCCCCAGAGCCTGTCTAGGAAAAAAAGGGGAAGAAAATAAAATCTTTCCATGGCCCAGGTTAAAGCAAAGCATGACGTGGCCGATGGAAAGCAACAGTCAATTCCTAGGGCACTTAGAGCAGTGCAGGGCCCTGGAAAGGTCTTAAAATGATTCTTACATCATGGAATTGCAAGGGTTTAGCTAGTAAACCCAAAAAACTGGCGCTTAGGGAGATGGTCATGAACTCAAAAACGAATATCCTTCTACTTCAGGAAACTTTGGGGAAAGGAGCAGAAGTAGAATCGGTTCTAAATGCCCTCCTTCCTGGTTGGAAATTTTCGACTATGGACTCAGCCAGACATTCTGGAGGACTGGCTGTAGGTTATAGAGAAGGGAGAATCAAGATAAGGAACCAATGGGGCATGAAACAGGTGATGGGAATGGAACTTCATTCCCCAAAATTCGAATTCCCATTAACAATTCTAAACATATACGGACCATGCCAGGGGAGGGCGTCATTTTGGAATGATTTGATGGCAAATTCGACAGTGAAGAGAAAATATATGGTGCTCGGTGGAGATTTAAATTTCTCTATAGGAAGAGCAGAGGCCTGGGGACCCTCGACAAGGGAGGATTCGATAACAGATTTCTTCCAAAATCTCTTAATAGCAAACAATCTGATAGATGTCAATCTCATAAAGCTAAAGCCGACTTGGAGGAATAGAAGAGTAGGAGAAGCAAGAGTGGTGAAAATACTGGATCGTTTTCTCATTAACGAAGATCTATCTTCTATGATCCCAATTTTTCGGCAATGGGTCGAAGAGGGGGGGCCTTCTGATCATTTTGCAATTTATTTAGAACTCTCTAAGACCCCTCCAAAGCCGCCAGCACCCTTCAAGTTTAATGCATCTTGGCTGCAAGAAGTTTCTTTCAATAAACTATTTAAAGAAACATGGAAACACCCAGACAGAAGCTCCACAGAGGATAAAGGGTTCCTGTTCATGGAAAATCTTAAAAGACTGAAGAAAGCAACAATTACATGGGCAAAGGACAGGAAGGCAAAACAGAACGAGGGAATTATCAGGATAAGTGAGGAACTCCAAAAGCTGGAAAGTATAGAGGAGGATGGATATGCGACACAGGAATCAAAAGAGAGGATCCTACACCTCGAGAAACTCAAAAATCAAATTCTGTTGGCAAAAGAGGAGGAATGGAGGCTCAAGAGCAGAGTGATCTGGCTCAAATCTGGGGATGAAAAAACGAGTTTTTTTCACAACTTTGCAAAAGGGAGGAAGAGCAAAAACCATCTGGAATCTAAAAAATGATGAAGGAAGGGAGGCAAAGACATTTGAATCTCTGTCAGTGCTAGGGCATAGACATTTCCAGAACCTATTTGTAGACCAAGGTGAGGCCATCATCGCCGAGGTTATCAAAACAGCGCAATGTTTCCCTAGGTACGTGGAGGAGGTGATGAGCCCAGTAACAAAGGAGGAAGTGGAAAGAGTCATCAAATCTATGGCAAAAGAAAAAAGTCCCGGGCCGGATGGCTGGACCATAGAACTCTTTCTCCATTTTTTCGATCTGATAGGAGAAGAAATAACTAAAGTAGTAGAAGAGTCCAGAAAGAAAGGAGAGGTTTACAGTACTTTCAATGCAACATTTATAGCCCTCATCCCAACGAAGGAATCTCCTGAAACCTTCGAAGATTTCAGACCTATTTCATTATGCAACAACATATACAAAATAATTGCAAAAGTGATTGCGCTCAGAATTAAATCAATTCTATCACGGCATATTTCATTCGAACAATTTGGCTTCTTGAATGGCCGACAAATCCATGAAGCTATAGGTGTGGCGCAGGAGGTACTTCACAGTGTAAAGCAGAAAAATAAGAAGGGTGCTGTTATAAAAATTGACTTATCAAAAGCTTATGACAGAATAAATTGGATATATATCCGTCTGCTCTTAACTCATCTAGGATTCAAAGTGGATTTTATCAGCTGGATTATGGGGTGCATCACAAAAGTCAGCTATGCAATCCTCATCAATGGCGCAGCCACTCCATTTTTTAAAGGACAGAGGGGATTGAGGCAAGGCTGTCCCTTGTCTCCTCTGTTATTTCTCTTAGTTGCAGAAGGATTAAGCCAGCTAATACAAAAGGCTAAAAGGGAAGGTAAGGTTAGAGGTATAGAAGTAGCGGTTAACTTGTTTATATCTCATCTTCTTTTTGTAGATGACATATTGGTTTTCACAAATGGAGCTTCTAATGAAATAAAGGAATTAAAAAACATACTTGATCTTTTCTTGAAAGCAACTGGAATGCAGATAAACTCCAGGAAATCCCAGTTAATAGAGGAAGGCCTAAACAGACAAGAAAAAGCTCAGATCAATTCATTTTTTCCCTATGAATCAAGTAACATGGAATCCCCCTTCAAGTATTTAGGCTTCTGGTTGAAACCCAATGCCTATAAGAAAGAGGACTGGAATTGGTTGATTGCCAAAATTGAAGCCAGAATATCTCATTGGAGCTACAAATGACTATCCAGAGCAGGGAGACCGACTCTTATCAAATCAGTGCTACTGGCCATTCTAGTCTACTGGGCAGCATTAACATGGGTTCCAAAAGGAATCCTGGAGAAAATAAGGAGAATTTGTAGTAGATTTCTATGGGATGGTTCTAAAGAGAACTCTGTTCTTCCATGGGTTTCCTGGGAGAAAGTGGCAAGGCCAAAAGATTGGGGAGGATGGGGGATAAAAAGCCTCCCTGATTTCAGCCTCACATTGGCAGCCAAATCAGGCTGGACACTTATAAAGATGGAAAATATATGGACAAGGGTGGTAAAAAGGAAATATATAGATCCGGTTCCTTTAGAAGATTGGATCAGGAACCCAGCAAAGACCAAGAAGAATGTCTCAGTGGTATGGAAAGCAACTGTGGAGTCATTCAAAGTGATAGAACAAGGATTGGCATGGAAGATTGGGAATGGAAGGAACTTGAAGATATGGAAGGATCCATGGGTTGGATGCAATGAAAATTACGCACTATCCCCCGGGTTAGTCCATCACTTAGAAAACAAAGGTATACTCTTCTTAAATCAGGTGGAAAAAATTGGACATTCAACCATATGGGGACAAGCTTGGAAGAATGGAGAAGATCTGGACTTAGAACAAAGATGGAGAAATGAATGGAATATTTATATTCAGGAACTCTCCAGATCAAATGTCAGATTGAAAGACAGCCTAGATGAGTTAATTTGGGCGCATGCAGACATTAGAGATTATTCTCCAAAAAGTGGTTATAAATTCCTCATGTCTAGGAAACGATGGGGAACTCCTGAATGGTGGCCGAAGCACTTATGGAAACTCAAATGCCCAGCAAAGGCTAAACTTTTATTTTGGCGCATCTTAAAAAGGAAAATTCCAACTTGGGATATTTTGCAGTCAAGATATATGCACGGTCCAGGGAGATGTACCTTATGCAAATCTGAAGCTGAATCCATCAACCATCTGTTCCTAACTTGCACAGAAACCAAAAAAATATGGGGGGAGGCAGGAAAACTGTTGAATAAAAAGGTCGAATGGGCAGGTGAAAATATGTCTGAGGTTTGGACAAAATGGTGGCAACAATTTCCTGAAGGGAATATGAGAAATCTACCCCTGATCATCAGTTGGGGGGTATGGATTGCTAGAAACAGGAGCATTTTTCAGGACAAGGAAACTCCTGCGACAGTCACAACAATCCAAAGTATTTCTATCTACTCAAGTATCCCAGAAAAAGTCTCTAAGACAAGACAAAGATGTACAAATAAAAGAAGACATCCCCTGGGCTTATTTTGATGGAGCCTCGCAGAACAACAGGGTAGGAGCAGGATTAGTCATACATGAAAATGCAGATCAGCTTCTCAAAGCCTCAGTTGGATTAGGAACCGGATCAAATAACTATACAAAAATGTCAGCGTTGAAACTTCTCCTCTATTGGCTCATCCAAAGGAACACTCTCACAATTCAGATTTTTGGAGATTCACTAAATGTCATCAATTGGGTTAATGGACATAGTACATGCAAAAACAAAATTTAAAAACCTTTGCTAGAAGAAATTCAGGTATTAAAAACATCTTTTAACAGCTTTTCTATATGTCATATCTACAGGGACCGTAACGATTCAGCCGACAAACTTTCTAAGGAAGGTTTGCAGCAGAATCTGGGCAACTGGAAAATCATAGAAGAAAATCATGGACAGATCAGTATAACGGATCAGCCGCCCCATTTCCAGATAACTTGATTGCAGCCACAGCTCAAATGCATATATAAATTTCTTGTCATACATATTTCATAGACTCTTATTAGTTTTTCTTTTTGGCATTATAAAGTGTAAAACAATCAAACTCAGTACATATTATCCACTTTTTGTAAGGGTGTTTTCCTCATCGAGGAGACCCGTCTTTTTGATGGTTTTGTTGCCCCTTTTTGAAGGGATGTCACGGTTTATGGCTGAACAGATTAGAAGAAAAAAACAGTCTACAACAGTTCATTCAAAGAACAGCTGGTTTTTTGTTGAAGGTAGGACAACAGTTCATTCAAACAACAACTGGTTTTTTTGTTGAAGGTAGGACGTTTTTGTTGGATAGCAAAAGCAGTCTTACAGTCCAAACAGAAATGCTGAAGCATATGCAATGTAACTTTTTATTCTTTCAATAAAAAGTTCGCTTTTTCTTCGGGAAAAAAAAATAAGGATGTCACATCGATAGGTTCATTTTTTAGGGAGCTTTCCCCATTCAAAGCTTTGCTTCGGAGCCTTTCATATGCAAGCTAGGAATGACCAACCTACAAGTTTAAAGGGTTGAGAGTCTACAAACTAAGAAAATAAAAGGTTGCTTTTCACTTGCATGCAAAAAGGTTTGCATGCCCCTAGGTATAAGAAGAGTTTCCAGGTTACCATATGGAAGTTCTTGCATTAGCAAGATTGTTCCATCCACATAGCAAACAAAACACTTCCTTGGCGATGTCCATCGAAATGGACAAAGGTGACTGTTGTCAGTGCCAATGACATAACCTTTGATGGGGGAATCCTTTTCTACTCTAAATCCATTTTGATAAACAGACAGGGGTATCAGACTAGTCATATATCCCATGCGAAAACCTACCTTATATTTGGAGTTTTCCTGCCAAAGTAGACTAGGGCGCATGCTTCCTGGGTTTCAGTCACAATCACCGAATCAATCGCGCTCATTAGGTGGATGGACTAGAGATTGATGAGACATTCCTTGTTCAAAAAGACCTGTTAGGGATGGCATTTGACTAATAGAAGTGTTTGAACCAGGGAATGCAAGCTGGTCAACTATGTGGACCGCTCTGCCTTCATGTGGAAAACACATCACTTGAAAGAGTGAGGAAACAATAGCTCCCATGCTAGAAATGTAGTCACGTCCAAGGAGTAGATTGTAATCTAAAGGCCCTTGGACTACCATCACGTTTAGATGAACGTTTTCCTTCTCAAAGTTATAGGCAAATTTGGAAGGATCACTAACAATCGACTAGTTCCTTTGCTGAAGCCTATCAGATTTCGAATCTCAGGCAGAAGTGATGGCGAACCAAGTGCTTTCCAAGCAGTTGAGGAAAGGATACTCATAGAAGCCCCTTCATCTATGATAGTACCAACCATGATCATTCTATAAGCTTGTACTATGATTCAGAATGGTATATTAGATGGTAGGCGAGGTCTCCCTAGTAGATTCTAATCGAAAGAAACGACTAGATTACTTGGAGGTGGGACTTAATAAACGGCCGGATAAATCTCTGACGAACTTCCTTCCTGCGGTAAAGGAACAAGTAGATTGCCCCCATGTTCATCGGATTCTATGTTAATGAAAATAATTTGAATGGTGTCGTTCTCATTCTCTTTGGTGACAGTATCATCTGAAGATGGATCTTCTGAAGACAAGATTGGTCGACTGCCGTCTCGACCTGTTGAATTTGGTCCATTGTGGACTTAGAGGGTCTATCTTCAATGATAGGTGCTTCGACCGACAACAACGGTGTGTCAGTCAGATTTTCAACAAGCGATGGACCTGGCAAGAGTTTCTTGTATCCAGGAGGAAGTCCTGTGGTGAAGCAGGACGGTTATCCAAGACTCTTTTAGATTCATCAAGAAAAGGACAACGGTGGAGGGCATGATCACCTTCACACAACCTACAAGGAAATCTAGATCTTCCTTTCTGTCCATTGACTCCATTTTCACTAGTTGATAGTGTGCTCTCAATGTGATCGTCAGAGGTTGAAGACACCATATTGTGCAAGCGGGGAGACCAGTCCCTCAGGATCTGTGGGATGCAAGGAAAATCTCGATGATAGTGGTCTCCCTTGCAAATAACACATGGATATTTAGGTTTGGATGGTGCAGTGTGTGTATTTTCACCAGATGATGCATGGTTGCGCCCATTCATTGTTGGCTTCTTCTTCTTCTTCTCCTTCCCTTTCTTCTTCTTCTCAGTTACTTGGTTTTTAGTGTTACTAGCTTCACCAAGCGAAGAGGAAGAAGGAGAGGGAGAAAAAAACGAAGTAGAAGGTGGGGGAGCAACTTTAGTATCGTCTGGTTGCTGATTTGATTATTGAGGAATTGTGGTGTTTTGAATGACAAAGGTTGAGAAAAGCCATACTGGTAGGCCAATTCTGAGTCCTGGAAGGGACAATGTAGCCATGTGTGGAGCACCAACATCTCCCCAAGAGGAGAAGGGACTAGGATTTCCCCCAAGGGGAAATCCTTGATTGGTAGACTCCATTTTATCAACCTAAGACCAACGATGGAATAGTGACATTATTCCGATTAAAATAAATTTTATGAAGCTTTGACATAACTTGCTTTTTCAATTTTTAAGAGTCAAGAAAAAGTTAAAGATGACTCTAGTCGCCTTCAATTTTTAATGAGCCTGAAGTGACAAGTGCTCAGATGGACCTTTTCTTTTAAGGATTCTGAAAAGGAATGAAAGTGACTACTCTGGAAATCTAGACAGAGGGATTACCAAACCAATCGCAAAACTACAAAATACTTTTTACGGTACGGCAGTCAATCTTCCCAAATGTTGTGTTCAGTGCATTGTGATCAATAGGGTGGCAGACATGGCTTCCTAAGGATAAAGGATGTAGCCTATTGTGGTCTCCCAATATATACTCGACGGTACATGGGAGCACAAGTCCGTACTGGCACTTGTCGTCTCAAAGAGGAGGAATCACCCAACTTACGATGAAAGCGATAGTTACCAAGCTTTACGACACTAGAATATGTCTCTATCCTAAACTTCTAAATGTTGTGTGTTAGGTTCCAAAGAATTTTTATGTTCATTGAGGTTTATTTTACAGTTGATCTTTCTTAAGAAGTTTTCCTTTAAGGTTCATCGTGTGATGTAGATATACAATTCTTAAATATGCAATCTAATATGATAAACAATCGTTTACTTTCCTTTAACAATGAAAATTCTAGCTACTAAGGAAAGAGAAATGCAATTCTTTCAACATAGAGCAGAGAGCACACACTAGATGCACTTTTCCTAAATCAATTACCGCATGTAGTCTAAATGCAAATGCACATGCATGTATTTGTTTTTCAGTTTCCTTAATGTGAGAATGGCAAAAAGAAAACTAAGTACAGATCTGAACTATCTTCTTTCAAAGCGACAATACTAACAATTTTCTCTTCAAAAAACGAAAGGAGGACTAAAGCGACACTTTGCAATTTTGAATTAAAACTGCTTTCGACACTTGAAATATTAATAATTTCAAATCAAGTACAATGGAAAAAGTGTAATCGAATATCTAAAAGATGAATGCTTTACAACACTCTTTTTCTTGATTGAAAACGACACTTGCGACACTTTCAAATCAAAAGACGACAGTTTGATTAAGCTACTGTTTGTAAAGGAGGAGTGTAAATGATGAAAAATACATAAAAAAAACATTCACAATTCCTTATCAATGGAGATTGAATAATGTAAAGGAAGATGGTTTCAACAGTGATATACTGATCATAGACATCAAAACTACTGAATAAAGCTGAAGACAATGAAGAAAAACCAAAATCTGGATGCAGAAATAGTCTTACTCAATCATCGCACCTGTAACACAGGGAAAAAGGGATGCATCTCACCTGCAACACACGGGAGGTGCGATGCATCCAGATTTCCAATGAGAGATAGTGTGATGGTCCAGGGATGAGACTGAGCTTGGTTTTCACTCATAGTTTGCAGCTAAGTTTAGGGATTTAGGCTGAGCTAATGATAGTCAATAAACACAAAGTATAGGGGCTGATCTAATGAGGTTATTTGAGCTACCACTAGGGCACTTAAGATGTTTGCAGGTCAGATGTTTAGTTCATAAACAACCCGAAGATTGACTGAAGCAGCGTTGATCTACTTTGCAGTTGCATAGCAAAAGCAGTTCGAAGACTAGCTGGCTTAACTTCAGGCTCTGTTTGTGGTTTATAAAGCAAACAATAGTAACAAAACAAACAAACTATTCGCTCCCCAGTGGAGTCGCCATTTTGTTATCGGGAAAACTAGTGTCCATTCAGAGCTGCTAGTCCCACTAAGATGGATAGCTATCTTAGAAACAAACAAACTAAAGTTACTTGTGTTTTCCTTTATGAGAGATAGATGGAAGAGAAGTAGAGAGTACCAACCTCAGTCTTTCACTAGTCTCCTTGCTTGTTTCATCTCTCCTTTGATAGAGCTTGTAGGTTTTAACCCTGTACAGAAATTACCTGCATACGAATTCTTAAACAAAGAAAATAAACAATGCGAGAGCATAACCCATAAAACACATATGCACAGAGATTTTTCCCTGGATCCCAAAACCGGGACTACCAGCTTGATTTTTCATTATGTTCCTTTCAATGTTACAATACATATTTATACATGCCGAAGCATCCAATACCATGGACCGAAAAACCATCGCGTCCAATACCATGTGTCAAAATCATGCACAAAACCATAGGTAGGTTCGCCCAACCTAATATAGGGTCCAAATTTTTTTTTCCCGGGGTGCTGCCCCGGACCCCGTAGAGGGGGGCTACCCACCCCCCTCAAACCCCCCGGATAGGGGCTACCGCCCCCCCTGTGACCCCCCCACTGCGCAATCGGCGCAACGAAGGGGGGCTACCGCCCCCCTCTAACCCCCCGTTTCACTACGTAGGTTAGTCGTGGAAAGAATATAACACAACCCAACAATCTCCCACTTGTTGTTTTCTTTCCACAGGGGGCCACAGGAGAGCTTAGTCATTTTTCCAGCCCTGAAACACCCATTGTTTCTCTACACCAAGAGAACTTCTCAGAGCTCACAGATTTTGTCAACGCATCTGCAGTATTCTTCAAAGTGTCCACCTTTACCAGCAACACCTTTTTGTCTTCTATCATATCCCTCACAAAGTGATACTGAACATCAATGTGCTTTGTCTTTGAATGATAAGCAGGGTTCTTTGCCAAGAAAATTGCACTTTGGCTGTCACAGTCTATTCTTATAGCTCCCTGTACTAACCCCATACTTGAACACAATCTCTGCAACCAAACTGCTTCCTTGCTTGCATGAGTGGCTGCCATGTATTCTGCCTCTGTAGTTGATAGTGCCACTACAGATTGTTTCTTACTCATCCAACTGACTGCACCTCCAAATAGGTTAAACACATACCCACTTGTAGATCTTCTCTGATCCAGATCTCCAGCCCAGTCTGCATCAACAAAACCATGAATATCCAACACTCTGTCTAATCCTGGTCTTCCTTGGTAGCACAAACCATAATCACTAGTGCCACACAAATACCTGAAAACCCACTTCACTGCTGTCCAGTGCTCCTTCCCAGGTTTTGACATAAACCTGCTCAATACTCCCACTGCATGTGCAATGTCTGGTCTAGTACAGACCATTGCATACATCAGGCTACCGACTGCACTTGCATATGGAACACGGGACATGTCCTCTTCCTCTTCTTGTGTCTTGGGACACTGTTCAGCAGATAACCTCACACCTATAGGAATAGGAACCTTCACTGGTTTACTATCCTGCATATTAAACCTCTGCAGTATTGTCTCGACATACTTCCTCTGGTTTAACCAGAGCTTCCTCCTTGCCCAATCTCTTTTAATTTCCATGCCCAAAATATAGTTTGCAGCACCAAGATCTTTCATGTCAAATTTGGAGGACAATTGGGTCTTCAAATCCTGGATAATTTCTTTGTCATTTCCAACCAGCAACATATCATCCACATACAAGACCAGATAAATAACACGGTCACCAATTAATTTAAAATACACACAAAGATCTGCTTTGCTTCTGGTGAAGCCAAGTCCCCGTATAAATGTATCAAATTTCTGATACCACATCCTTGGTGACTGTTTTAACCCATACAGAGACTTCTTTAACTTGCATACCAGTTCTTTCTTACCCTTCACCGCAAAGCCTTCAGGTTGCCTCATGTAGATTTCCTCTTCTAAATCCCCGTGAAGAAATGCTGTCTTCACATCCATCTGTTCTACCTCAAAATCAAAAGCAGCAGCAACAGATAAAAGTAATCTAATAGAGGCTACCTTGGCAACAGGAGAAAAAATATCACCAAAATCAATTCCCGGCACCTGGGAATAACCTTTTGCTACCAACCGAGCTTTGTATTTCTCCACCTTTCCTTCTGCATTAGTCTTCTTCTTGAACACCCATTTGCTGCCAATGGGTTTCCTTCCAGCCGGAAACTCTACCAGATCCCAAGCCTCATTTTTGTGCAAAGATGCCATTTCATCAACCATGGCCTCTTTCCAGAGTTTTCCATCCTCTGAATCCACTGCTTCCTTCACAGTTCTGGGATCATCATCAGTAACAGACAAAGAAAAATTTGAACTGAAAGCAGATGGACTATACCTTTCTGGTTGTCTTCTTTCTCGACCTGATCTTCTCACAGACGGAGTTTGTGGCTCTTCATCTTCTGATTCCTCCTCTGCTGCAGAGTCTGATTCTTCCTCCTTTGGCTCAAACTCTATCTTCTCAGGTTCCTTTGGTTGGACTTCAGATTGAATAACATCTTTTACCTCTCTGAACACCACATCTCGGCTGTACACAACCTTCTGTGTGACTGGGTTCCAAAGCTTATAACCCTTTAAACCATCCTTATACCCAATAAAGATGCACTTTTCAGATTTACTATCCAACTTGGTTCGTTTCTCCTTTGGAACATGTACATATGCATCACATCCAAATACCCTCAGATGTGAAAGAGAGGGTTTCTTACCAGTCCATACTTCTTGTGGAGTCTTATCCTCCAACGCTGATGAGGGTGATCTGTTGATCAGGTAACGTGCAGTATCCACCGCCTCTGCCCAGAATTCCTGTCCTAACCCGGCACCACTGAGCATGCTTCTTGCCCTTTCCATCAACGTCTTGTTCATTCTTTCTGCGACTCCATTTTGCTGAGGTGTATATGGAGTAGTCTTCTGTCGTGCTATACCACACTTCTTACAAAAATCTTCAAATTCCTTGCTGCAAAATTCTCCACCATTATCTGTCCTCAGCACCTTTATCTTCTTCTCTGTCTGATTTTCCACCAGAGCCTTAAATTCTTTAAACTTGTCAAAGACTTCAGATTTCTTCTTAAGGAAATATATCCATCTATTCCTTGAGAAGTCATCTATGAATGATACATAGTACACAGACTTACCCAGCGATGGAACCTTCACAGGTCCAAACACATCACTGTGCACAAGCTCTAATATCTGTTTCGTCCTCTTACCACCAGAGGGGAAACTCACTCGATTCTGCTTCCCATACACACAATTTTCACAGAAATCAAAATCCAGAGAGCTATCATTCATACCTTCTACCATACCTTTACCATGAAGTATTCGAAGGCCCTTCTCTCCAATATGTCCAAGCCTTTGATGCCACAACATGGTCTTCTCTCCAGAGACCACTAGATTTTCTACTCCATTTTCAGGAACCATAGAACTATTGCACCCATCAACAACAGTGCTACCTTGCAGCTTGTACAGAGTTCCAGTCCGAACTCCCCGCATCAATATCAGTGCTCCTCGAACCATCTTGCAGGTATCTTTCTCGAACACCGTCTTTACACCTGCATCATCCAACTTGCTTACAGAAATCAGATTTCTGGCCAATGCAGGAATATGTAGAACACCCGGAAGTGTTCTAACCCTTCCACCTTGCAACTTCAACTTTACTTTTCCCCGACCAATGATTCTAGCCTTCCTATCATCTCCTAAGAAGACATCACCACCATCGTATTTCTCATACTCGCAGAACCACTCTCTATGGGGAGTGAAGTGAAAGGATGCACCTGAGTCAATCAACCATGCCTCATGATCTACATGTGTACTTGAAGAAGCCAAGTACACATCCCCACCTTCATCTGAGGTGGTTTTCGCCTCTGCAGAAGGAGCATCATCAGATCCCTTTCCTTTATCAGGAGCTTTAGATTTACAATCCCTTCTGAAGTGCCCTTCCTTTCCGCATTTCCAGCACACCACCTTTGTAGGTTTTCCTGGAGATTTAGATCTCCCTCTAGATTTAGATCTCCCACTCGATGACTTATTTTTGTTCCTGTTCTGGGACCGTCCTCGTACAGACAAGGCATCACCATTCTGGTTGTCCATATTCTTCCGTCTCATCTCCTCCGTCAGCAAGGCTGAGACTATTTCATCAAACTGCAAAGCAGTTGCATTGCTACCTATTGCAATAACCAGACTATCCCACGAATCTGGTAGAGAACACAATAGACTGATGCACTTATCTTCATCTGAAATTTTAATATCAACAGATAATAATTGACTTACCACTGTATTAAACGCATTCAGATGCTCTGTCACCGAGTCTCCATCTTTCATCCTCAGGTTATACAGCTTTTTCCGGAGGAACAGTTTATTCACCAGAGACTTAGATTGGTACAAAGTCCCTAACTTGACCCACAAAGCCTTTGCCGTAGCTTCCCCTGATACATTCAGCAATACTGAATCTGAGACACACAATCGTATTGTGCTCTTTGCCTTCCGATCCAATTTCTTCCATTCTTCATCGGTCACTCCCGATGGTTTAGTACCCGGATCTACCGCGATCCACTGATCTTTATCGACCAACAGATCCTCCATCTTGAGTTTCCACAACTCAAAACTCTGACCATTGAACTTCTCAATCTCGATCTTTCCACTGCTCGCCATCTTCTTTCACCACCAGAATCGATCTCGCAGATCTCCCACTGAACAGGGTCTACCACAGGCCCGAGCGAAACCCCTCAGCAACAAAGGCGTCCCCTTGAAGCCAAAAAAGCTCTGATACCAAATGTAGGTTTTAACCCTGTACAGAAATTACCTGCATACGAATTCTTAAACAAAGAAAATAAACAATGCGAGAGCATAACCCATAAAACACATATACACAGAGATTTTTCCCTGGATCCCAAAACCGGGACTACCAGCTTGATTTTTCATTATGTTCCTTTCAATGTTACAATACATATTTATACATGCCGAAGCATCCAATACCATGGACCAAAAAACCATCGCGTCCAATACCATGTGTCAAAATCATGCACAAAACCATAGGTAGGTTCGCCCAACCTAATATAGGGTCCAAAAAAATTTTTCCCAGGGCGCTGCCCTGGACCCCGTAGAGGGGGGCTACCCGCCCCCCTCAAACCCCCCGGACAGGGGGGGCGGCCCGCTACGCAATCAGCGCAACGAAGGGGGGTTACCGGCCCCCTCTAACCCCCCGTTTAACTACGTAGGTTAGTCGTGGAAAGAATATAACACAACCCAACAGAGCTTTCACCACTCCTTTCTCACTTGTCCCACTTCAAAGAACACCTGTAGAGTCAAAGCAACAAAATACCATCAAAGCATAGAGATCTATAACCATAAACAATGTAGGATCAGATGTACATTAACCATACAAATGCATATACGAATACAAGATGCAAAAATACACAAGTATATGGAGGAAAACTCAAATAGCTTTATTGATAAAGTAGTAGAAGAGAGGATTACAACCCAGTTGCCTGATCTAGCATCATCCTCCCAGCATGAAAGCCCTCTTCACCTCATACAAAGTAAGATCACCCAACAATACGATGTCTCAAAGAGAAACCAACAACACTTCCTTACAAATTACAAAATTCCAGCCTTTGGATCTCTAGGATGAGGGATCCATATATAGATGTTTGTATGAGAGTGATTCAGCTTGTGGGATTTTGATTAGTGTCATTTCACTGATATTTCTTGGTTCCACTTGGAGATTTCATGATCTCTTACTCACCCCTGGGTGAATTCAGAGATGCAAGTGTCATATGAGCAGTTTCTAGAAGATTCTTTGGGTTTCCACCTAGGAAACTGCTTTTTCCATTTTTCTGCTCTCACTCATTGCACCCTACAGAAGTGTTTTTCAGTATGCATCTCACCCCCTGTGTGTAACAGGTGAGATGCATCGCACCCTTAGCATGGAGCAGTCTGTATGGTCCAGTTTTGAGTAGTTTTTCAGGGAGAACTTCTTGGAAATGATGTAATCATCTGACCTTGTTCCTTTAGGGTTTGAAACAACACTTTTATGGGTTTATAAACCCTTGGTTTATCGACATATGTGATTGGGGTTGTAGTGCCCAAATATGTCTATAACACGGGTGAGTCTGTGATCTGCACAAGCAAATCGTTTCCGAAAGGGCTGGTGGTATAGGGGTTTTTTGGTTGGTGCAGCTAACTTTGAACCTGGGTCTAAGCCCCTCAAGCCAACAACATAACTATTGAGAGTGGATCAAAATTGCAGTAAATGTAATGTTAAATGTCAACAGGCCCTAAAACCAAGTGATGTTGGTCATCACTAATATGCTTTATTTATATCAGAGAAGAGAAGCAAGATAAATGAACAAGGTTCATTGCTCTAAGGATGTGTTTGATTTTAATTGATAAAGGACATTATTTATGGCAATGATCTAAGACAAGGTGGGAGAGAAAATTCAACCATTAGTTATAGGTAATTAAAGTCAAGGTAATACATAGGAGAGGATGTGTTAAAATACCTTAAAAATAAATCATTATTATAATGGATTCATAAAATTATCATTTCATGTAAATGGGCATACTATTGTAAGACCTGGTACCCTTGGATAATTTCCAATAAGTCTGGGTTAGACCTAGGTGATATGGGAATGTTGGGTTAATAGATACCCTGGGTATAAACTTTGAGGAGGGTAAGGGCCAGAGTGAGCAAGGTTGGGCTGAATTACTTGGCAAGGTTGGTTGGATTTAATCAATGAACCCAAGTCATGTTTAAGGGGTGAATGTTAAGTAAACTTGAGTTGGGAATAGAATCAAAGTTGACCAATTCTAATAGTGGAGATTTTGGGAACATAGTATTATGCACCCATAGTTTTTTTCCCATGGTATTGCATGTAATGGAGGATATAAAAGGTTGGGAAGACTTCATTGTAATGTGAGCTGAAGTAGGTGATCCATGAAGGCTCACTTGGTCAGGTTGGCTAGGGTTTTGGCCAAGTCTAATGAAATTTCATTGTATTGGGTTTTTCCCTGGAGCTGGGGTTTTCTCGGATAATATTGTTTTAACAATGTTTGCATATTTGTGTATTGGTTCTATTTGATGTTATTTATTAATTCTCTTGGTATATGTTTTCTCTATAGTTAAATTTATACAAGGAAGACAATAAAAATTATAAATGGAGCTCTCATTCAATTGATAACTTGTTAAGCAACTAATTACAAGAGTAGCCTAAAAGTAGAAAGAGAAGAATCTCAATTCCTTGGGAAATATATATAAGAATGAAATATAATCATATTCAAGTGGGAAACCTCCTTTTATATTAGAATAAATGTATAACAATGATATGAGATGATTCTAAAACTAGGTCTCATTATATATAGTTGAAAAAAATGGGTAAAATTGCACTTAAATGATGTAACCAACAATACTAATATAACAATAGAAATATATCTCATTATCTAAGGATTTAAATGGGGCTTTGTCTAGGGCTTAGCATGCCCCTCTCCCTCAAATAGCTATTATCCTCAACACCTGACTAAATGTGGATGTATTTGCATGAATAACCCATGTTCCCATGTCACCTATTCTATTGGTGGGTTCTTCTATTTTGTGAGGTTCTTAGTAATTCATCAATTTTGTAGTTGATAAATCCTTTCTTAAAGGATTGTTTTTGGTTCTAGTATGCTTTTTCATTCTTCATTAAGCTCTAGCAAAATAGTTTGAACTAAGATATTGTCACCGATTACCTTCTCTAAGAAAGAAACGTGGAAGAAAATATGTACATGTGAAGATGGAGAAAAATCCAATTTGTAATCCACAATTCCAATCCTCGGCAACAACTTATAGGGAACATAATACTTTGTTGCAAATTTATTGTCCTTATTTTGTTGCTTAAGGGACATATACTTGTATGATTGCAGCCTCAAAAATTCCCAATCCCCCACTTCAAATTTCCAAGTTTCACTATGAAATTGATATACTTGTTGTTTCATCCCTTTTTTCTACAGCCAAATTTTCCTTTAATATTTTAAGAACCTTTTCTTGGTGTCGTATAGGGTCCTCCATTTTTTGAACTTTTGCATTCCCTTTCAAGGGATATGTGATGAATGGAGGATGATATCCATGGAGTTCCATAAATGGGGAACCACTTGACCCAATGTGATTGTTTATCACATGTAAAGAAATAAAAAGATCATTTTATAAATGTATTAACAATCTCAATTTTCCCATCATACTAAGAATGGTAATATGAGTTGTGAACAAATTGAGTACCCAATTAAGAAAATAATTTAGTCAAAAAAATTATGTGAAAATTGGATCTTTTTCACTTACAATAATATTATGGATTTCATGTAACTTTTGAAATATTTCCATGAATGTGCCAGTCACTATACCTTCCTTAAAAGGATGAGAAAGAGAGAAAAAATGGGCATACTTTGTTATTTGATCCATTACATCCATGATGACACTATTCTCTTCAAATTTGGGTAAATTTGTAATAAAATTAATTGGAACTTCTTCCCAACGTTGACTTGGTATAACTATTGGTCGTAGTAGACTTGGGGTTTTGACTATCTCTCTATTATCTTATTGGTAGACCACACATTAGCCACAAAATTTTAAAATAAGTTTTAAGACCTTCCTAGAAAAAATATGTCTTGATCCTATGGTAAATTTTCAACCCTAAATGTCCTCCTATAATAAAAGTGTGCAATTCCAAAAGGACCTATTTGAGCTAGGAATTGTTACATAAATATAGGTGATCTTGATACCACAACAAATCATTCTTCCATATAAATTTATCTAATGCACTTGGGTCCTCTTGTAGTTTTTGAATAATATTGCATACATTTTTAATCTTGCTTCCATTCTATCCATACTACTTCCACCAAAATAGATTGGATAATATAAATAGAACATATTAAACCTTTAGTTTATTTCAAATTCATACCCTAGCATCTATGAACCCATACCCTTAGTTTCATTTTCTTTTCTTGAAAGTGCATATTCCACCATATTATGTTTTCCTTTTTTTCTAGATAATTTCAAATTCATAACCTAGCATTGTTGAAACACATTTTTATTTCTCTTCTAAAGAAAATTGTTTCTCCAACAAGTTCTTCAAACACTCTATGATAATACTTTTACATTGACGTGTTTTCCTATTAGGAAAGGGCATCATATCTTACTTGTAAGTAGTATGGCCAACATTTATGTTTCATAAATGGGTCATGAGTCGATTCTTTCCTTTGAGTTGGTGTCTTTCAAGGGAAAGGGGCCTTCCTTCTTGCATTAAAAATATGCCAATGCCAAAGGTTTATTTTGAAGTCAAGTGTGGTAGTATTTCTACACGTATCTAGGAGTTAAGGGTTGTGCCCTAATGTATAAGAGGCCCTTAGTGCTAGAGAAAGAGGTTGTGTGTAGAGAATTCAGGCCAACCATGGTAGGCTTGTGCTCAATAAATTAGAGCTAGCAGTGGAGACCTATGTGTAAGGAAAGAGGGTTAGGCAGGCTGCTAGCAAGTAAGAGTTGGGTCAAGGTTGTTACAAGGTGTTTCAATCTATTGTAAGCAATGAGAATAGTGAGTTTTCTAGTGAAATAAATTTCCTTGTAAATAGATCTAATTGTTCTAAATCGATTAATAAATTCTATAGCAAGAAGAGGGTTTTTCAGGTTTGGTTTCCTTGGAAAAATTATTCTATTTATTGTGTGACTATGTTTATTTCTCTATTTATATTGGTGAATCGAAGTTATTTTCAGTTTTTTCATTCAAGAAGTTGCATAATTTCAAGGAAAATCTACATGGTATCAAAGCATAGATCTGCATAAAGCATCACGCAAAGATCTGTTTGTGAAGATCAGAAATTAGTTTGTTAGTTTTGAAGAGAAAAGAAGAGTTTTCCTTGGATAGCAATATGGTTTTCCAAGGACTAAGGGTTTATCATTGTTTAGAGGAGTGACTCGCAATAGTGTATGAAGATAATGGTGTAGGAGACTTCATCAAGAATGCTATAATTCCACCACAAGATCCCCAACAGTTGGACCAACATACTAATAATTACACCAAGGCAAAGAGGATCATTCTAGAGGGGGTTAGTGGCCATATTATTCCTCATCTCCATGAGAAGAAGACAACTTTTGAGATGTTCAAAGTTATCCTAGATTTGTATCAGGGTACCAATGATGCTAGGAATCTTTCTCTTAAGGATAAGATAATAAGTATTTGGATGAAAAAATATGAGCCCATCATGACATATCTTTAAAGTTCACCCAAGTTTAAGATGAACTAGGTGGTCAGTTTCACTGTACCTGAGAGTGAACTTGTGAGTTTTTCTCTACTAGGGATTTTGTTGTAGTAGCTACAACCACCCTCCAAAATTTTTGCCTACACCCAATTTCAGAGCCTCCCTTGAGATTTTTACTTGATGACTGCACACACTCAGGTTCACTCCGTGAGCTCCTGTGAGTCTTCGCACCCACCTTTCTTGATCATTTCACCCAAGCCTTTACATGTTGATGTCAATGTGATTCTTGCGACCATGTTCTGGTCATACTCAAGGTCTTCGCTTCGTGTGTACTTGTTGTGTTCACTATGTAAACATTTCTCACACTCACACACTGAATCACATACATTGTTGTGCAAGCATTGTCATGGTCAACCAATGATCAATCACAAGTGTCGTGCTTTTCGCTTACACTGTCGGTTAGTCATGTTGAGCATGTGTGTCTAGATGGTTTGAGTCATCTCGTCATCAAGTCATGTGTGTGTTTGCAAGATCATGTATGCATCTTTTTCTCATTCACAAAGTTAGTCACTTTGTTGAAGTTCTGACGACCCGATTCCCCTCTGGCAGTCAGACCATCACTCCGCCATCGACATGATTGACTGTCACCTAGAATAGCACAAAAGCACCAACAATCCATTTAAAGTTGCAGTATCCACAAGAAAATCAATCAACCTTCATGCTGGTCAACTAGAGAATTTGACCAAGTAGCCACCCCGAGACTAAATCCCCTCAAAAAATTGCACAGGGACTAAAGACCTTTCTGACTCCACTGAATGAGAAAATTGTGCAGACCAGCCAGACAGACACCCAGTGCCCATCCCTGTCTCCCTCATAAAATTACACAATTTTTCCAGCCAGCCCTCCTAATAGTCGACTGGCTGCTCACCTAGAAAATTGCGCAGTTTTTCCAACCAGCCCTCTCGACAGTCAATCAGCTACTCACCAAAAAAATTGTGCAGTTTTCATGAGCAAGTCCTCTGCTACCTAATAGTCTGCTCAACTTAGAAATTGCACAAAGGTGACTAGTAGTCCAACCTCCCAACATCAATGCAGGTTTTCCCCACAGTTGACTGACAATTCCCTCCACGAATTTCACAGTTTTTTCTATTAAGATCCAATAGCTGACTCTCAATTCCCTCCATAAATTGCGTATTTTTTGTTGCCAAGCTTCCAACAGCTAACTTCCAATTCCCTCCATGAATTGTGCAATTTCTGTTGCCAAACTCTCGGTAGCTGAATGTTAGTTCCCCACAGGAATTGCATAGTTTTTGCTGCCAGTGACCAGCACCTGACTACCAGTTCCCATCAGGAATTGCACAGTTTTTGCTACCAAGCTCTCACTTCTCACTCGTTCCGAAAATTGCGCAGATTTTTCCTACCCAACCTTTCCACAACCCGAACTGTTCCTCTAAAAAACTGCACAGTTTTGTCCTCCAGCTAAACCAGACCCCGCGAACAGTGATTGTCAATCTAGATTTCCCATCTTCATCGCCCAGTGATTCTTGCGTTTTTTTCATCATTAGCGCTTGGAGCCTCCATCCCACCTCGCAACCTTGTCACCTCTCCTAGTCACCTGCATCCGAAATGATCATGCATCATGGTAGACTAGGAGGTTTATGGATTTGATGTCGTCTCATCATGAGTGACCACAGACACAGGTACACAAACAAACATGGCACAACAACGGATGGGATGAACAAAGGGAGCACATGCATAAGTACAGGTTCACCAACAGAGGAAAAAATGATGCATGCAAAGGGATATGGTCACGAATAAATGATCATGCACATATTTGTTCATGGACAGACGGATGCGAAAACATGCATGTGTTCAAGAACAGATGGACAAATGAACATGCACCTTTTGTGAATGGATGAACTTGTTAAGATTACCAACATACAAGAAAGGAGCGATATGTGAATGCAAAATCAAGCTAGCCAATAACCATCGAAGACTCCGTGCACTTTTCCATGCGTAGGTGAAGCTGTGACGCACCATGACGACATCCATCGCCCAGCAAGACTGCAGCTCGACATGCACACCAGCAGTAGCACAAATGTACCAGCACCATCATGTCAAGTCATGTCATGAGTCATGTCGTCCACATCTCTATTGTGGGTCATACTGTCAATCAATGTAATGTAACATGGAATTCCAAGAGACCCACTTGTTGTACGAAGAGTCATGTAAAGATGAAAATTTATGGAAGTCAAACAGTCATGAGGGTAGTCAAACAACCACAAGGGTCAGTTTCACCCTTGGTTATAAATGACCCCTCATTTGTACATGCAAAGGAATTTTTCACCTCAACTCCTCCCACATATCCTTGAGAGTTGGTAATATTTTCTTGGAGGAGTAAGTAATGGCTCCAACACTCTGCATGTGGGGTTAGTGATGTACGGTGTAACGATGTGTCTAGGAACTTTTGCTTAATTCATAAGCCTACTAACAAGCCATCACGTTTTCACACATGTATTGTAACTATTGTAAGACTAACATTTAACACTTGTAATTCATGTTTCTTTAACCTATGTTTAGCACTTGAACTGATTCACTTGTTCTAATACACATATGTTAATGAAAATGTGTTGTACATGTTGTTAACGATGTCTCCTCCATCTAGACTACTCTCCTAGACATTAGATAGATCTTTCACATAAAACTTGCTATAAAAACCATTGTACTCGTGCAGACTAATCCACTAAGTTTTATATGTGTTATCTTCCCTTGTGTGTTTCGATTGCCACATCCATGTGGACTGCTCCATCGGAAGATGGGCACGTCCTGTTGTCTTGTGTGTTCCTAACAGAGTTGGGACTTCTCCCGACTGACTTAGGACTTACTTCCACCCTCTCCCTTTACGGTGAAAGAACCATTGACACAAGAGACACTTACAATCACCAGGCACGTGAACCTCACTTCTCGCAAGACAAAGAAGACCACTCTCCTGTGCTGACAAGCAAGAGTTGAGGCAAATCTTTAAGATAATGGAAACTCAGCCATCATATCGATGGGACTCCTGCACCAAATGGTGTGAGGTATAATTGGGACTTCATACTGGGGTGATCCCCTAAATGTTGGTGAGTCCAACACCGTCAACATTTCTGGCGCTAGAAGGAGGGCCAGATGACAAGTTTAGTCCTCACATCTGTTTTGAATCTCTACATATCTATCATGACTAACTATAGAGTTGCTCTTCTGAAGTGTATGTCTTATGGAAATGACTTCATTATCTCGGATAATATCTTGGATAACTTGTCACATAAAAAATATGATGGTGGAGGCCATGTAGCCTTGGTTAGGCACGTGGTCGGCGTTGTGGTCTCATGCGAAAGACATGGAATCTTTGAAGAATACATAACATGTGCATTATTAGTCTACACACTTCGAGGACACCTAATGCACTGGTGTGCCACGTTGCCTGAAAAATATATTCATTCTCTTGCTCATTTGGTCGCAGAGATAGTTCGTGTTTTCAATCACTTTAACTGTAAAGCACTCGATCAAGAAATTATGAAATTAGGAAAAGCACCCGATGAATCCGTTGAATAGTTCTACAAACACATTTGTAATCTTTCATACCGATTCCCCGAAGATGAAATTGATTGGGAATTTCTTGATGGGAGATTTGAGTATCTTATTTACATGTCTGAAAATCTGTAATTCTTGAAATCATTCAAATCCCGCTCAACACACTTTGGTGATGGAGCTGTGCAATCACATGCACGTACAGTTGTTGTCACAAGTGGCTGTCTGCCTTCACCTCATCAAACAACTCCACCATTGCAGAGTGTTGTGGGAGATTATGCACACACATTTGTTTAACTATCACATCCTATCACCCCACCTACTCTTGATATATGCGCATATTTGGCTTGCAAGCCTATTGGTTGTCATGTGGATTCGTTCCCTCAACTTCCATCCCCACGTTCTGTTGATCCTCTGGATTGTACTATCTTGTGTTCTTCCATTCTAGACTCCTCACCTGTTGTGAACAAGGATCAAGTTTTCGACAGAGTTGGTGTTATGCAACCAACCTACACCATCATTCATGATGAGTGTGTGTGGAAATCTAAAGAAGAACCCATGGTGAAGGATGACTCCCTTCCATCCGCACCTCACCTGCTCTATCCTAACATCCCTCATGATTCTGCCACTATTGATTTCCCCTATGAAAACTCATTTTCGGATGTTTCTACTTCCAATCATTCACAAGACACTCTGGATGTCAGTCTGTCATTACATTTCAGAGAGGACACATCTTCTTCCAAAAATCTATCCAATCTGTCATATGCCATTTATAAAAACATAGAGGGTGAACATCCTTGCTTCTCATCTACCCCTCTACACAATTCATCAAATCATGAGGATGCCGACAAACATCCTCAGTTTTCTGATCTTGGTTGTCGTGATCTCTCCACTTCTTCATCTGATCACGATGTTCATTTAATCATTGTTAATATGTCTAAGACACTAGTCTATGGTTTTCTATGTGTCGACGAAGTCAAAACCTGCAGATTGTCGAGGCACTTCAGCCTGAGCTAATGGTTATGTCACGCTGTCACTGTCCTGAGGTTGTTTTCACTTCTGATCATGAAATTTTTGAAACACACAAGGCTCCTCATCACTCCCTGCTTTGCATTCAAGATCATCCAACACTCAGATTTCACTTCCTCCACTCGAACTACACCATCCCATCACTCATGCATTGGAGGAATCTTACACAGCAAGCACACTTGCACAACGTAAATGGTATAACTTTATCACATTTTCTTGCATGTCACAGTCAAGAGAATGCATACACTCAACATCAGCATGCAGTGTAGCACAACACCATGGCAAGTCCACATAGTGCATGTCATGCGCTTTCGCTCATTTTTGTTATGTGGATGCTTGTAAGCACGAAGTGTGTACACCTTCATCGTTATATCTTTCATGCTTGCTGGTTTGCGCAACTGCGATGTTCGTGAACCATGTCTTCACCAGCACGGATCGACCAATGCACCGGTGGCTGCATTGGAAGTATCACTTCATGTGAGAGGAACCGTGCACTGTTAGGTTAAGAGTAGTAGTAGTTTTTTATTTTGAGTTGTTTCCTTGCATGCATGTTTGCTTCTTTCTTTGTGTGTTTCTTTCTTTCTTGTTTTCTTGCTTACTTGCTTTGCATATGCATTTTCTTCTACTTCTTGCTTTGCATTTCATTTTGTTTTCCTTGCTTACTATCTTTGTTTTTATTTGTTTTGTTCTTCTTACTATTTTTGTTTACGTTTATTTTTTTACTTGATACCTTACTATTTTTGTTTCCGAGAATAAGTGTTGCCAACTACTACGTTCTGGATTTTGAATAGAGTATGTGGCTAAGATTTGAAGAAACTTGTGACACTACAGCACTTGGCTAGTCTTTTGTTCGTCTTCTCTATGCTTGGTTATAACCTTCAACCGATGAAGTCTTGATGGAAAATATGAGCCATTTGCAAGGGAAGTTTTGGTCCAACCATGAGCCTGTGTCCACACTGGGAATCCCCATGCATGTACTCATCCTTATGCTCTGTGTGTTCAAGATCATCCAACTAGACTTAGAAACAGAGAAGGGGAAAATCTAAATGAGCAAACCTATGTCAAAGGTCTTACATGCTTCTCTAAAGGAACAACCTCTTCTTCTCTCAATAAGTCAGGATCCCTCTTCCACCCCAAAAATAAATAAGTTCCTATGCACATTCATCTTGAAAAAATATAAAGGAAAAAGAAGAGAAAGGCTTCTTGCGCAGAGAGGTGAAGCATGCAACTCCACCGGGATACTGACCAGGCTCACTGGTAGTGGAGAAATGTGTGTGTTCCTACGTGACTCCACCAAGGTACTATCCAGTCTTGCTGGCAGCAAAGACACACCAGAGATGAAAACTTATACTCTAAAAATCTTCAACTCGCGAGCTAAACTACTGTTCCCAAATTCGAAACATTGTGATCAAGATGAAATTTTGATTTTGTTTGACTGAGTTGGAAAAAGGTGAACCATGTAAGTCCATGAGGTAAGTGGGGAAGCCAAAGTAACCCGCAGAGTGATTCAATACTCCCCAAAATTAAAAATGCCTTATGCTATCAATGAACCAAAATAGAGAATTTGGAGTTCTACCAGTGTGTCGCCAAGTGTTGTAGCAGCTACAACCACCCTCCAAAATTTATGCCTGCACCTAATTTCAAAGCCTCCCTTGAGAGTTTCACTTGATGAACACACACACTCGGGTTCACTTCGTGAGCTTGTGTGAGTCTTTGCACCCACCTTCCTTGATCATTTCACCCAAGATTTTGCATGTTGATTTCAATGTCATGCTTGCGACCATGGTCTTCACTTCATGTGTACTTGTTGTGTTCACCATGTAAACATCTGTCGCAATCACACACAGAGTCACATACACTGTCACGCAAGCGTCGTCATGGTCAACCAATGATCAATCACAAGTGTTGCGATTTTCGCTTACACCATCGATCAGTCATGTTGAGCATGTGTGTCTTGATGGTTTGATTTGTCTCGTCATCAAGTCATGTAAGTGTGTGTTTGCAAGATCATGTACGCATCTTTCACTCATTCACACACTTAGTCACTTTGTTGAAGTTTTGATGACCAGATTCCCCTCTGATAGTTGGACCATCACCCTGCCATCGACTCGATCGACTTTCACACAGAACAGTGCAAAAGCACCAAACAAGCCATTCCAAGTTGTGTTTTCCACAAGAAAATAAATCAACCTTCATGCTAGTCATCTGGAGAGTTTGACCCAGCAGCCACCCTGGGACTGACTCCCATCAAAAATTATGCAGAGACTACAAACCTTGCTTGCTCCACTGACTGAAAAAATTGCGTAGATAGGTTGGACAGACACCCAGTGCCTGTCCCTGTCTCCCTAAAAAAATTATGCAATTTTTCCAACCATCCCTCCACACAGTCGACCGACTGCTCACCCAGAAAATTGCACAATTTTCATGAGCAAGTCCTTTTCTGCTCATCTCAGAAACTATGCAAAGATTACCAGCAAGCCAGCCTCCCATCATCAATGAAGTTTTTCTTGCCAGCACCTCGTGGCAGTCGACTGTAATTCCCTCCAGGAATTGCACAGTTTGTTTTGTCAAGCTCCAGAATCTGACTGCCAATTCCCTCCAGAAATTGTGTAGTTTTTGTTGCCAAGCTCCTGACAGCTAACTGCCAGTTCCCTCCAAGAATTGCGAAGTTTTTGCTACCAAGTTCCTGGCATCTGACTGCCAGTTCCCCTCAGGAATTGTGTAGTTTTTGCTACCAGTTCTCTTTAGGAATTGAGAAGTTTTTGCTTCCAAGCTCCCACAACCGGCTCATTCTAGAAATTACATAGATTTTTCCTCCCAAACCTTTCCGCAACCCATATTTTTCCTCTCAAAAACTGTGCAGTTTTTTCCTCCAGCTGAGCTAGACCCCGCAGACTGCCACTGTCGATCCGGATTGCCCATATTCATCACCCAATGACTCCTATGAAGTTTTCAACAGTAGTGCCCAGAGCCTCCATGCTGCCTCGCAACCTTGTCACCTCTCTCTGTCATCTCCATCCAAAATGATCATGCATCATGGTAGACTAGGAGGTTTATGGATTTGATTTCATCTCGTCATGAGTGACTATAGACACAAGTACACAAAAAAAAATGGCATGACGATGGATGGGATGAACAAAGGGTGCACATGCAGAAGGACAGGTTCACCAACGAACGAACAAATGATGCATGCAAAAAGATGTGCTCGTGAATGGATGATCATGCAAATATGTGTTCACAGATAGACGAACAAGCAAACATGCAAGATGTGTTCACGAATAGACGGACGGACAAACATGCACCTTTCGTGAACAGACAAACCTTTCAAGTGTTGGGCGTCGGATCCCCCAAGAAAATTTTCGGGGCTAAAAGCCCATATTTTGGTCACAAATTGTAACTTTGATGTGAAGACTCCGAATTTTGTGGTTGCAGAGTACGTAGCTTGTAAATGAGTCATAAGGTTGGCCCCCCTTAATTTTGTAATGTAAAGTCGGCTATAGATATCTACCCATGGTCCGTGGACCATGGGATTGTATAAATAGAGCAAAGTGAGGCTCTAAGTAGTTAAAAAAATGGAATGAAGAAAAAGTCTAAGGATGAAGAGTTGAGTCATGTCTAAAGTGTAAAGTGTAGTTTTAGGTCATAGAGTAGGAGAGGCTCTACAGTTGAGTGCGCAGAGGCCTAGTAGTCCGTAGCTAAGTGCACGGACCCCTACAACCGAGTGCGTAGGGTGAGTCGAATCTGTAACAGTTGGAAGCATTAATAAGGATAAGTTTTATATCATTCATGTGTATTTATTTCCTATTTTTTGCAATGAATGTATCGGGTATGAATTGCATTTCTACTGTTTATATGATGCGTGAACATATATGATTGTGTTAATTAAGTGAATGCGAGATAAGGTATCTATTTATGCGAAGTTAACTAACGTATTTAAGAAGATAAGAGACATGAAGTAATTAGGGGAAATAGCACAGATCGTTGCCATAGCAGTGCGAAAGCATCTCAGCCCTTGGTTAAGGCTGCACATAGGTGATTATAACAAATGGTGAAGGTCTTATAGGTAAAAACAGTGCGCAAATTGATATGCGCAAAGGTAGGCATGGTTGAACTAAATAGACCCCTCAATCATCTCAAGGGTGCAGAAATTTGGTTCCAGCATCCCCCCATACTGCTTTGGGTGAAACTTCAATCCGTGCTCTGCAGGCTAATGCCAAAAGGGCCAATAATGTACGGATTTGTTTGGCTAATTAACATTGATCCTAGGTCAGGCCCCCTCAAGCCAAAAAATGGCTTTGTTTCCAGGACCGGAATCTGCATAGAGATTTTTGATGTCGTATCATTGGAATCCAACTAAGAAGGAAATTGAAGGCTAGTTGGACAGAAGAATTCATGAGTTCACGACGTAGGAGAACAAGAACTCACGACCGACAAAAGAAGAGTGGTTAGACTGCTACCTATACACATAGATCCATGAAATATTCTTCATGTCTTTCCCTACTGAGCTGTACGAGTGGATTGCGAAGCTAGCAGATAGCCAAGGAAGGTGGAAACTTGACGGTCCTATTGTGTGGACCCCAGAGTTAGTGTGAAGTTTGGAAGCATCGGAGGATAAGCTCGCGTGTTGGAGGATTCATTATTAAGTTCCCAGTTGACACCTCAGTCAGTTATAGTGAGGCAGAGCGACACTTTCTCAAAGGACCGCAAGGTAAGTACATAAAGTCTTTGAATATTTCAATTAAAATTCTATTGTGTGAAAAGAGGATTATGTCGTTACCTTGATGTTTGGGGCTACCCAAAGTGGAAAAGCTTACAGGAACGAAGGAAGTAAGGGACCAGAAACTAGCCCCTTGATTTCACCTCTGCGAGGGGACGAGGAAGAGCTCCCGAAGGTCGTGCCGCGAAGTGCGATCCATCTAATAAGGCAAAGAATTCTGCAAATACCACCCCCACTCACTTCACTACCATCACCTCCATCTTCACCCGTACCACCTCCGCCACCAGCATGATTCAATATGGCAAGAACGATAAAGTTTCCTGTGTTCAAGGGATTGGGGAATGAGGATCCGAACCAATTTTGGTTCATTGTAAGAGCCATATGGGAAGCACAAGGAGTTACAGATGATAATTTAAAGAAAGTAACACTGGTTAGTGCCCTGCAAGACCGCGAACTGACCTGGTATATTAAACACTCCAATGATAATCCAAATGTGGGAATCATAGATATCCAAGCATAGCTAAACAAAGAATTTAGCAGGCCGAAGTCTGAAGAATAGTTGATAATTAGATTCAAAGAGATTATGATGCTACTAGGCAAGGCTCCTTGGGAGCTGGATCAGAGGCTGAAGTGTACGATTCACGAAGCTAATATGAATCTAATGAATGGACAACATTCTGAATGGTTTGTAGCGTCACTAACGCCACATCTAAGGAGTACGCTATCACAGCAGAAGTTGACGACTCAGGTAGAGGCCTTAGAGATTGTGATGAGGCTGCATGAGACCCCAAATCAGGATCCCCACTTGGGAGTTCAGCAAATCCATGCGCAGTTGAAGAATTTATGCCTGGAGATGCAGAGTCTAAAACATGATAGGACAAATCGACTAGAAGTGTGCGAAGAGGTGTGGTGCGTAAAATGCAGGGGTGGGAGTCATGATAAGGACCACTACTTAGTGTTCACAAATTACCTTGCTAGAGGAGGACCGATGCCGTTAAGGCTGGAAGCACAAGCAAGACCTAGCGTGGTGCCTGCTTTGTGGTGTGAGATTTGTCAAATAGGTGGAAAACAAGCTTCGGACAACTGCCATTTCTTATAGAAGTATACACAAAATTCGTAGCAATTGTTCTGTAACTTTTGTAGGTCAGTGGGACATGATGAGTGCACTTGTAGAAGCTATGAGTTGATGATGGATAGAAATCCCACCTACAGAGTTCAGGTTGAATTGTGGTCCCTAGACTAGAATGCAGGAGTGGTGCGAACAGTATTTCAAGGGAATGGACGAGGCCGAAGTGGAGGAGGACCTGGAAGAGGTCGCAGACATTTGAGATGCTACAATTGCAGAGGGCCGGGACATTATGCTCGCGATTGTATAAACCCAATGCATCTGTCATGTTTGTATTGCAACTTGTTTGATCATGAGACCGAAGATTTTCCCACTTTGATAGCTAGGATACACGACAAAGGAGCGCTACCACCTCCCCCGACTCAGAACCTGTAGATGATGAGGTCTAAGCCACATGAGGAAGATCCAAATGTGAAAATTGTGCTCTGAAGAGGAATCGCGATGGGAGATTACAAAGGCAAACAACCAGAGGATAGTACTTGGGTTCACAAAGCTCTAGCAAAACAAGCATAGTTTGATTTGGTGTGAACCCAGGAAACCTTCATGGAAGCTAAGAAGAGCTTCACTGAGGCCTCCCCTTCAGGAAGCAAAGATAGACCAGAGTCGGAGATGGACCCATCCATGCTCACAACATTCCTGGAAACATGTATGAAGCTACTGTGCGACAGTAAGGTGGTAAAAGGGTTACAGGAACTCATTAACAGATGCACTGGTACCATGCTAGGAGAAGCACGCGTAGTCAGGAAGATTGGAAAACATAAGACAAGAACAGGAAGAGAAATGAGACTAACCACACAGATTGGAGAATATGAGATGGATCAAGTTATCCTGGATTTAGGATCAGATGTGAATGTTCTGCCGAAGCAGACATGGCAGCGAATGGGGAGACCTATGTTGCACTGGTATGTTATTCAACTACGAATGGCGAACCAACAAAAAATAATACCCATGGGATGATTGAAGGGCATAACCGTGGACACTGAGGGAGCAAGTGTGCTAGCATACTTTGAAGTGATAGAGATTGTTGATGACAACAGCCCCTACCCCGCGCTCCTAGGAATTGATTGGGCCACTGACATGAACGGGGTGATTAAGTTGAAGAAGCACAACATGATTTTTGAGAAGAAGTCACTACGTGTAGTTATACCCCTGGACCCTGTTGAAGGATCGCACTATACAGAGCCAGTGCGCAACTATGAAAGTGACGATGATTTGGACTGCATCTATAAGATAACATTGCAAAAGTAGGACTGGGTGAATCCCACTATAGATGGGAGGATTTCATGGGAGCACGAAAGCTCCTGTACGTTGGATACAAATGAGGAAACAGAGCGATGGCAAAATTAGTTACACGAGGTAGCTACACTAAATTGTAATATGATGACAAGGTTTTTCCGCTGCATATGAACAGAAGTAAGAAACTGATCCAGATCTTGGGGGGAGGAGGCCTCCAAGATCTAAAAGATTGAAATGGATTTTGGGGGGAGAGACCCCCAAGATCTGAAAGATTGAAATGGATCTTGGGGTAGAGACCCCCAAGATCTGAAAACTTGAATTTTCCAGAAGAAAAATAGGAGAATGCCCAATAAACAAAACCACAAAGAAACTTTTATTTAAAATAGTAATGAAAATAAACCAGCTAGGGAGATGGTAGCTTATCTCTGAGAAAAAATGTGGTGGCTACATGCCTCTGAACTGTAAAGGCTACATTATGGTAGCCAATCTGTCCTTTTACAAAATGTGACTTGTTACTTATAATATTTCTCAGTTACAATACCACGGGTCAATTCCATGGGTGAATGAATACTATGGGTGGATTTCACAATACCACGGGCCAATTCCATGGGTGAATGAATACCATGGGTGGATGTCACAATACCATGGGTGAATGAATACCATGGGTGGATGTCACTTACGATACAATGGGTGGATGTAATTAACAATACCATGGGTAAATTCCATGGGTCGATGAATGATATGGGTAGATGAATACCATGGGTTGATGCCATTTTCCATTCGGATCATTCCTCCCTCCTTAAGAAGCAATGGTCCCCATTGCGTGAATTTTCCTCCTGTGAAGCTTTTTTTGAATATTAAGAGCCACTGAAGATAAGGGTTTTATGTGGTTAACCCATAACCATGATGAACGAAGATCCAAGGATAGAGATACCCTGTAATGCTTGTGACCAACTGTGATTCTGACAGTGTGCGACTGAGCAAATGGAATTCGATGGAGTGTGGGTTTGTGGATGAACCATAACCATGAAAAACGAAGATCCGAGGATAGAGATACCCTGTAATGTTGGTGACCAATTGTGATGCTAATAGTGTGCGGCCTAGCAAATGGACTTCGATGACAAGGATTTTGTGCGGTTGACCCATAACCGTGATGTTGGTTGCTGATGAAGTAGCAGGTGCCTACATAGCCTGGGGTGGGAGGGCACGTCTCCAAATAACCCAAGCTGAATGCTGCTATGCTGAAACTGATGAATATGAAGCAGGTGCCTATTAAAGTGGGGTGGGAGGGCACGTCTCCAATAGGAACCCACTCCGAATGCTGCTCCAGAATTAAATGGGCATAACTCAGTCAATATAACTCAGAATATTTATTATAACCCGTTTTTGGAAGCAAAAGGATCATTTTGCATCTTCCCATGAGTTGGAAATCCTTATCTGGACACTCTGAGATCTTAGATTTGCGTTGCAACAGTTCCGCCGTCACAAAAATTCTGATAAAATAGCTGATTTTAAATCAGCGATATCTCCCACATCTGAACTCTGATTTGACCCATTTTTTTTTGAAATTGGGTGATTTTTCGAGAGGAATCCAGATCTGGTATTTTTTTTTGTAAATTTTGTATGAAATGTTTCAGATCTGATCTGCAAAGTCGCCGCCCAAAAAAATTCCTGCAAAAAAATTGAGACTGAAATATGCATGAAACCCTCATTCCCATGGAATCGTAACCTGCTCTGATACCACTGATCCAGATCTTGGAGGGAGGCCTCCAAGATCTAAAAGATTGAAATGGATCTTAGGCGGAGAGGCCCCCAAGATTTAAAAGATTGAAATGGATCTTGGGGTAGAGACCCCCAAGATCTGAAAACTTGAATTTGCCAGAAGAAAAATAGGAGAATGCCCAATAAACAAAATCACAAAGAAACTTTTATTTAAAATAGTAATGAAAATAAACCAGCTAGGGCGATGGTAGATTATCTCTGAGAAGAGATGTGGTGGCTACATGCCTCTGAACTGTAAAGGCTACATTGTGGCGGAAAATCTGTCCTTTTACAAAATGTGACTTGTTACTTATAATATTTCTCAGTTACAATACCACGGGTCAATTCCATGGGTGAATGAATACTATGGGTGGATTTCACAATACCACGGACCAATTCCATGGGTGAATGAATACCATGGTTGGATGTCACAATACCATGGGCCATTACCATAGGTGAATGAATACCATGGGTGGATGTCACTTACAATACCATGGGTGGATGTCATTTACAATACCATGGGTAAATTCCATGGGTCGATGAATGATATGGGTAGATGAGTACCATGGGTTGATGCCATTTTCCATTCGGATTAGAAACTTTCCTACTTATGATGGCCTAAGTGAGGTAGATACCTTCTTGGATAAATTTGAAAGGGAGGTGTCGGAAAAACAATGCTTCTAGGCCTTGAATTAGGTACTACACGCTACACTCGTGAGGTGGTGGGGTACGCACAAAAGGAGATTTGAGGATTGGCATGAATGTAGAAGGATGATGCAGACACAATTCGGGAAGGCTAGAGTGTGATTGATAGACAAGTACAATGGACAAAATGATCCACGTGCGAGTCTGCCTAGGTGGATGCAGGCATATGGAGAACAACCTGTGCGGATGCACATTAACTTTGCGCTAAAAGGTATGGTCAATAAGTATGTGTTTGGGAGACAAATGTGCAAATGGCTCTTAATGTTGGAAAGATATTACATAGGAAGGACAATCACACAGAAGGTTATTCACATGGAAGCATTTAATATGGTGTGCAATGCACTGACAAAGGTATGCAATGCACACCAAAGTGATTGGGACCTACGCGTACCCACAGTATTATGGGCTTATAGGATGACATGCAAGAAACTGACAGGACATACACCTTTTCGACTTGTCTATGGAGTAGAAGCCGTAATGCCTATGGAATACATTGTGCCTAGTCTGTGCATAGTGGTGCTCATAGGTATGACAGATCGCAGAGCCCTGGAGGAGAGGCTCGCGCAGTTGGAGAAGCTCGAAGAAGAATGGTTTTTGGATGGATTTCACCAACAAGTACAAAAGTAGCACGAAAATGCCATGCATGATCAACATATTAAGTTGCGCATGTTCAAGGTGAATCATTTGGTGTTTCTATATGATAGTAAGCTTGATCAATTCCCAGGGAAGCTCAAAATGCATTGTTGGGACTGTATGTTAAAGGAGATCACAGATGGTGGCGCTATGCAGTTGGTAAAGTTAAATGGAGAACTCTTCCTAGGAAAAGTCAATGTAAGTTGTTTGAAGGCATATATAGGTGGACCGGCCATCTGACTAGCCGCAGGAAGCACAGTCTTAGTGCTTGGCAACTAAAAGGATGCACGAGACTATAAACTACTTTGCCCTAGAGCTATGCGATGTCAGGGCTGCGCGTAGTAGCGAAGTGTCACAGGGTCCACAACAACAAAAGGGTAGCTGCACTGCCACACGGGTTGACTAGAAAGTGACTGTTACAGTCACTATTCACAATGTGATGCTTGGTTTGAGACCAAATGGAGCGGGCGACATGCATTTAAGGTGAACTTTATGGGCTAGATTTGGAAAAATCTGCCGCCAAGGGAGCATTAATGGATCGAAAATGGGGGGAATGGCCAAATTCAAATTCAAAAGGTGCTATAAATTACAAAGGGCTACCTAGCAAACAACACTTGGCCATTTGAGAATTGAGCTATTGCGCGCCCAGAAATTCATGAACCTAGATTTGTTTGATCTTTTGAAGTTGAAGTCATTGTTTGAGCACTTACCCGAGCCGTTGAGAGAATTGTGGAATAGCAGTATGGAAGCGCTTGAGGATGCCATGGATACCAGAGCAATGATTATTGAGGAGGTTGCATAGGCCCTGATGGTAGGCGAAGCCCCAGAAAGTGTCGGGATAGTGGTAGAAGTCCCCAAATCATTGCACAAGCCGAGACCCAAGAAAGACAAGCAGAATATGGTAGCAATGCACATGTCCCCTAGAAACCCGCTGAGAATGAGGCTTAATATGGAAGAAAAGGGGAAGGCTATCAACATGGAAGCTGATGAGGAGGAGAAAGACTTTGAAAAAATCCTGGTAGAAGAGGAGGAGGATCTAGAGATGGAGGTGGAAACCCAAGGTGCAAACCCTCTGACCAGGATTCTCACATATGCTCGTCTGCGAAAGGGGAAAGAAAGGGTGCCCAAGGACCTAGATGAGAGCAACAACTCTCTACAGACCCCGCTGCTCCCCGACAACATCATTTTTACGACGTGCACTTGGGGCGAGTGCTGGTATTAAAATTTGAAGATTGGGATCTCACGGACCACGAGAAATTCCCACATTTGGCAACCACATAGGTCATGCGCCATAATAAAAACACACCACTGAGAGTTATAGATTTGGAGCCACGCCAATGGTTGTGAGGTGTATAGAAGACAAGATTGTTAAACCTACTCTGGGTGTGCATTACCATCGCGCCCCAGTGACTATTTTCTTCATCAGGCAGCTACTCTTCCTGGTGCATGATGGGTGCCTATGGCTAGAGGAGCCCATCCCCATTATGGATCATTTGATTCATAGAATTACCCAGCTCCATTGCAAATGGGAGGATCCAACGAATATCTCAGAGGGTAAAAGTGATGATTTGGCCATCGCAAAGGCCATGAAGAATAAATTCAAGCCCGAGAAGAAGAAAAGAGGGTACATTATCTCCAGCATCAACAATGCGGCAGTGAAAATCACGACACAGATACTAGTTGGGAAGGTTATGCAGAAGTGTCGTGTGGATGAGGTGCCCACACTGGTGGTTTCACTTGCCGCACAATGCACAAAAGGGCTCTAGTTTAACTAGGTGGATTACTTGTGCAGAGAATTCCTAGAAAACTACCGCGAGACATATGAGCAGGGGAAGACTTTCCACTATGCATGGCTTCTGCTATCCATAGTGCTAGTGGCTTGGGAATTGCCCGAGGACAGCCAGTTCCCAACGATTACATAGGATCTTCTTGAGGCAGTGAAGTACACTTTGTTGTGGGCAACCAAAGATGCATAGAGGATCAGAGATAGCAAGATATTATGGGTGTTCATGGAGATGAACATCAGAATGGGTATTAACTGCAAGCCGTGGTTATCGCCCACGGTTTATAACAGTCTGTAAAGCTTCCCAAAGTTCAAGGTAGACTTTCATCACGTGTACATCAAGTTGAGGAAGGACCCCATGAAGGCATGGAAGGGGCTACTTTATCTGGCAATGGACGATGTCATATTTGCCATCCTTGAGTCATGGCCACTGGAGTGGTGCGCTCTAGCCAGCTCTATGGTGGAAGCAGAGACTTCCACTGCACAGAGGAAAAAGGAGGAGGCAAAACTATAGATGGCATAGTTGGTAGAGAAGAGAAGGAATGAAGTAGAAGCTACCAAGGTGCAGGAAGTGCACGACGCTGCGAAGTCAGCAAAAGAGTAGCAGAAGGCAGCAGAGAAGGAGTGCAAAGGCTAGAAGTCACCTTCACTCGAACAGGAAATAGATCTAGAGCAAGGTGGCGTAGACTCATAGAAAAAATCCACACATTTGAAATGACATCACCTAAGAGAGCATGTGGGGCTATGGAAGAAGTCGAAGGCCTCAAAGACTTCTTTCAACACAATCACCCTCACTAAGGGGGATCTACATGAAATTGGGGAGATGGTGGGGGATGTCACCGCAGAGGCCCTTCAGTAGTTTTCAAAGGAACACTAGATGGTGTTGAGGGCCCTCCGAGCATAGATACAAGAGTTGCAGGTGCACACTCCACATGCTAGTACTGTGTCAACGAGCCTCGCACTAGGCACGACATCGACTAAGGAAATGTTGTGCGCCTGCATGAACAACACCATAGTGCTGCCAGAGGGAGCACTCGTGATAGAGAATGATGCCAATAGGTCTATGGTCATCGGATTAAAGGGGATCGGGATAAACATGGATGCGCTCCCTCGAGAGACGCTCTATGTTTTTGAGGACAAAGTTACTGTAAAACTGTGAGCCAGGGAGGGTCGTACGCTCTAGATCATGAGCGAACAGTGCATCAACATCGAACAGTTGAGCTTGCAGTGCGACGAGGTAGTGGCACAAAACCGACAGATTGTGTAGGTGGTCAATGAAACTTACCATATGGTCCCAGAGCTAGCCATCCAAGCAAAGGAACTAGTAGAGGCGCGCATCCGGAAACTAGCAGCAGGGGTGCACGAGGCTAAGGAAGAGATGGCCAAGGTTCAGTTGGAGCTGAACCTTCAAATAGTCGAGCTACAATTGAAGGATCAGCCTTCAACACCGTCGAAGGTTAAGGAATAGTGCACCAACGCGATTACAGCAGACATAGCAGGGGTCAATAACACAGTGAAAGACTGCACTAGGCTATTTGAAGAGTCGTTCGAGGTTCTCACCACTCTGCAGGAGGACCCAAACATACAATGCTTAGAAATAAAGGCACGTGAGATGTAGCATTAATATGATGAGATAAAAGGAACTGCAGAGACAGTTTCCCTTACACAGAGACTCGTGCCAATGTAGCAGGCAAAATGCTCAAGGAGCAGGTGGATGATGCTCAACACAAGGAATCCATTTTGAAGGCACACGTACAACCATGGATTGATGACGTGTACATCATTACAACCTCTATTGAAGAAAATCTTGCGCAGATGCAGGGCACACAGGAACAGGTTCAGGGAAGTAGTTCAGCTACAGCGGTTTCTGAACAACGCATCTAGGAAGTGCAGTAGGCAGCTGCTCAGTGCGTTGCCGATCTTGCAGCAGTCCAAGTAGAGTTGGGAGGTCTTCGTGCAAAGATCTTCGCACCAATAGAGTGACTCAAGGGTGAGTCACGATGTTTGTGTTGGGAGCCTGTTGGGCACGGGATCCCCCAAGGGAATTTTTGGGGCTAAAAGCCCAGATTTTGGTCACAAATTGTAACTTTGATGTAAAGACTCTGCATTTTGTGGGCGCGGAGCGCGTAGCTTGTAAATGAGTCATAGGGTTGTCCACCATTAGTTTGGTAATGTAAAGTCAGCTATAGAGATCTACTCATGGTTCGCAGACCATGGGATTGTTTAAATAGAGCGAGGCTCTAAATAGTTAAAAAAATGGAAAGAAGAAGAACTCTAAGGATGAAGAGTTGAGTCGTGTCTAAAGTGTAAAGTCTAGTTTTGGGTCGTAGAGTAGGAGAAGGCTATGCAGCTGAGTGAATAGAGGCCTAATATTCCACAATTGAGTGTGCAGACCCCTGCAGCTGAGTGTGTAGGGCGAGTCGAGTCTATAACAGTTGGAAGCATTGATAAAGAGACAATATCATTCCTGTGTATTTATTTCCTGTTTTCTGCATTGAATGTATCGAGTATGAATTGCATTTCTACTATTTACACGATAAGCAAACATATATGATTGTGTTAATTAAGTGAATGTGAGATAAGGTATCTGTTTACGCGAAGTTAACTAACATCCTTAAGAAGATAAGAGACACTCAGTAATTTGGGGAAATAGCACAGATCGCTGCCATAGCAACGCGAAAGAATCACAGCCCTTGGTTAGGCCTGCACGCAGGTGATCATAATAGATTGTGAAGGTCTCGCAGGTCAGAATAGTGCGCGAAGGTAGGCACAGTTGGACTAGATCGACCCCTCAGACATCTCAAGGGTGCGGAAACTTGGTTCCAACATCCCCCCATACTGCTTCGGGTGAGACTTCAGTTTGCGCTCCATGGGCTGATGCCGAAAGGGCCAGTAGTGTAGGGATTTGTTTGGCTAATTAACTCCGAACCTGGGTCAGGCTCCATCAAGCCAACATCAAGCTTACCAGCATACAAGCAAGGCGAAATGTGTGAATGAAGCGTCAAGTGAACCAATGACCATCAAAGACTCCGGGCACTTTGCCATAAGGAGGTGAAGTTGTGACACACCATGAGGACATCCATCACCCAACCACACTGCTGCTCGACATGCACACCAGTAGCAGCATGAATGTACCATCACTATCATATCGAGTCATGTCGTCGACATATCTATTGTGAGCCATACTATCAATCATTGTAATGTAACATGGAATTCTAAGAGACCCACTTGTTGTACAAAGAGTCATGTAAAGTCAAAAAGCATGGAAGTCAAACAGTCATGAGGGTATTCAAACAACCACAAGGGTCAGTTTCACCCTTGGTTATAAATACTTCCTCATTTGTACATGCAAAGGAATTTTTCACCTCAGCTCCTCCCACATAGCCTTGAGATTTTGTAATCTTTTCTTGGAGGAGTAAGTAGTGGCTCCAACGCTCCACACATGAGGTTAGTGATGTATGGTGTAATGATGTGTCTTGGAACTTTCTCTTAATTCAAAAGCCTGCTAATAGGCCAACACATTTTCACGCATGTATTGTAAATGTTGGAAGACTAAGCTTTAACACTTGTAATGCATGTTGATTTAACGTGTGTTTAACACTTAAACTACTTCACTTGTTGTAATACACATATGTTAATGAAAATGTGTTTTATATGCTGTTAACTTTGTCTCACCCATGTAGGCTACTCTCCCAGACATCAGACAAATCTTTCACATAAAGCCTTCTATAAAAACCATTATACTCACACGGACTAATCCGCTGAGTGTTATATGTGTTATCTTCCCTTGTATGTTGTGATTGTCGCATCTGTGTGGATTGCTCCGCCGAAAGCTGTGCACGTGTTGTTGTGTTGTGTGTTCCTATCAGAGTTGGGACTTCTCCCGACCGACTTGGGACTCACTGCCACCCTCTCCCTTTATGGTGAAAGAACCATTGACACAAGATACACTTACAATCACCAAGCACGCAAACCTCACTTCTCGCAAGACAAAGCAGACCACTCTCCTGTGTTGACAAGCAAGAGTTGAGGAAAATCTTTAAGATAATGGCAATCAGGCCATCATACCGGATGGGAATCCCACACCAAATGGTGTGAGGTCTAGTTGGGACTTCATACTGGGGTGATACCCCAGACATTGGTGGGTCAAAAACCGTCAACAACTTCATAAGTCATGGTATGGTTTCCAGGATGCAGTGAGTGGTAGAGAAAAATTCCTAGTTGGGAGAGGTCATGGATTGATTGTGTTCATGAAGAGATTTAGAGAGGGACAAGAGATGATAGAATAGCTCTAGCAAAGGATGAGTAGAAATTTTCCCTAGTAGGAAAAGGTAGCAAGGCCAAGGGAAATAAGGGCCAAGGAGAGATTAAGTCCAGTCAAAAGGAAAGAAGAAGGATTTGAGAAATATGAAGTGCTTCCATTTCCATGTTTTCGAGCACTATGACACTAAGTCTCTTAATTGGTAAAAGGAGTTAAGGAAGGATCATGTAGTTGTATTAGTGGAGGTAGATTTGTTTTCTTCTCAATTCGAGAAATATTTCTCATTGATAGCTTTCCTAGAAAGCTCAACAAAAAACAACATTTGGTATATTGATTCAGGATCATCATTCCAAATGTCCGAGAATAAGAAGAATTTCAGCTACTTAAAGGAGAATGACATGAATTTCAGATTGAGCTAGGAGATCATAGCATCTATGCAGCTAAAGGAGTTGGTATTGTCAGCTTTCAAAGGGATTCAATTAATTCTCTTCATCTCATAGATTTCTTCTATATTCCAGAACTAAATTAGAATCATGTTTCAATAGATACCCTTGAGGACAAGGGTTGTCATGTCATATTTAGTAGAGGTAAGGCTTACCTCCAACATTTAGCATATGGTTGTAAGAAGTGGATAGGTGCGAGCATGCATAATCTCTCAAAGTTCTAGGTATAGATAGGAATAGTCTTGAGAATAAAGGTAGGAAGATCTTAAAGTAGAGAAGTGATCATTGAGTGAGAGTATGGTAGAGTTCTCAAGATGGAAACTCAATCAATATCTCAGTTTGAATCTCAGCTAGTTGGTAGTTGGGCCAACTAGTAGGATGATGAGGAAGATAGCCTAGGGTGAGTGGAGAAAGCCACCCAATTAGTGACTCCCGGTAGAGGGAGAGTTTGAGCCAAGTGGGTAGAATATTTTTTTAAGGGAGAGCAGGAGAGAGTTGAATCTTCCAGTTTCAACTTTAGCCAATAGAAGCAACCACCGAGATAAACAAGGTATATGGCACTTATAACTAAAGTGATATACTTGCAGAGCATGGTTGGAAAGAATAGGTCTTAATACCAAATTCCATAGAAAAAAGCAGGGAAGTCTTATAGTTCATAGGGAAGAGTTGTAGCAGCAAAGAATGTAGTAGTTTTCAAGACAAATTTAGGTGGAAGAAGTTCTTCCAGATGAACCTTCCTCGCGAATAAGGAGCGTTGAAAATCATAGCGAGAGAAGGTCTTCTTCGTTCATGCTTTAGTCAAGAAATACCAAAATAAATCTTTCCTTTAGCATGGATGATTTTGTGGAGCTACGAAAAGTTCATGGAGTTAGATGATTCATGCACAAAGTTGGAGAGGTAGTTAAGTCGATCTCCAAGTGCTAGTTCAAATTTAAAAGTTGATGAGTTGGAAAGCTTCAATCTACATTGAAGCAAGGACATGTTAAACTAGAAATTGAATTAGTTAACAAGTCGAACTCAATTTGTGTTACAAAATTGCACTTTCTAGATATAGCATGATCGAATTGTTTAAAAGGAGGATGAAAGAAAAATTGTAATGAATTTTGTTTTCTGCACAAGGTTGTGAGATGAAACAATAACTCGCGAGTTTGTGAGAGGTTGCACTAGTTTATGTGTGAGATTTTCTTGTTGTGAGTGCATACTTTGGAGGAGCCAATACACAAAGCATAGAGAAAATTCATTGATGCAATATTGTGCTAGGAGTTAGGGGTTGTGTCCTAAAGTATAAGAGGCCCTCAGCGCTAGAGAATAGGAGGCTATGTGCAGAGAATTTGGACTAGCCAAAGGAGTTTTGTGCATAGTGAATTCAATCCAGCAATGGAGATAAGTGTGAAAGGAAAGAGGGACAAGTAGGCCCCTAACAAGTAGGAGTTTGGTAAAGGTTGTTATAGAGTGTTTCAAGCTATTGTAAGTAGTGAGAATAGTGATTTTTCTAGTGAAACAAATTTTCTAGTAAAGAGATCTAATTGCTCTAACTCTATCAATAAATTCTATAGCGAGAAGAGGGTTTTCCCAATTGAGTTTCCCTATAAAAATTATTGTGTGATTATGTTTCTCTATCTATGTTTATATTTCACTTCTTATTTAGAGTAAAGAATTTTTGTGTCTTGGTGAATCGAAGTTATTTTCAGTTTGTTCATTCAACAAGTTGTAGAATTTCAAGGAAAATCTACAATTATGACCCAAATATTTCATTTTTTGAACCAAAAAGGAACACTTATAAGGATTTTCATATAGTTTTTGCTCTCATAATGGTTTTAATACCCCGTTGACATGTTGTACATGCTTGTCAAAATATTTTTCATATATTAATATGTCATAAAAAAATAATAACACCAATTTTCTAAGGAATGGTTTGAAAATATAATTCAACAAGTTTTGAAATGTTGAAGATGAATTAGTAAGGCCAAATGGCATCACCAAAAAATCATAATGACCTTCATGTGTTCTGAAGGTTATTTTGGGAATGTCTTATTATTACATAGGAAAATGACCTCCTCATCAGCTCAAAGGAGAAAAGACAGTTTGGTTGAATACAAGACCAAGTTAATAGGCCTATTTGCCAAGGAAACTCTCCCTAGGAACTAGCAGGAAGAGTTATAACACTCCCCATGCATGAGCCAGGGACATTAGTCGCTAGGGTAACTCACTGTGTTGCCTAAGGGACAACGTTAGTTAAGTTTTTAGAGATTCCAAAGGTCAAATGAGCGGGTTTAATGACTAATATCACACTTTTTACTCAAATGTCAGCCCAAAAAGTAGGGAACATCTACCTTCGACCTGCCTAAGGATATTGTCATTTCTAATAGAGTCTAATAGAAGGGGAAAGAGCAATATAGCAAGGAAACATCCCAACTTTTGCCAAAGGGAACTCATGATAAATTTTTCAAGGATAATCCTCTCATCATATATATATTGGAGGCTTGGGGCATTGTCAAAGAGGCCGAAAGGTCGAAGGTTTGTCAACTATTGGTATAAACTTTGTACGAGATATAGTTGTTTACCAAGAGGTTAAGAAGAGAGAGAGAGAGAAATGAGTTGGAGAATTATGGGAAGCTTGATTCACCAGATGATTGTAATCATCCTTTCCTATTAATAATATAGACATGTAGTTGTGTTGTCTACTCTGTGGTGTTTATATTGTGTTATGTTACTCGTTGAGGCAATGCCATAGTTTATGAATAGATTAGATGTGTGTTATTTGATATCTTTATATATTAATGTCTTGATTACCAGAGTTTATGTGCTATAGTATTACTTCTTGTCTTTTTTATATGCAGGTGTTGATCTAGGACCTAGCAAAGGGGTCTTTCACTCTGCGACATTGGGTTCTCTAGCAAAATTGCATCAAGATCTGAGGTAATCTCTTTCCTCTTGCTTTGAATATCATGCATTAATATGGATATATATATGCTTCTTTGTGCCAGTTGCAGTTAATTTGATCTATCTGCCTTCAATCCCAAGAAGATATTTGAGGTTATTCCAGCCACAACCACCCATACATTAATCCCTATAGAAAAATTGGCAACTCCACTTGGGACTACACTTAGTTCCCAGTTTTCT
Source organism: Pinus tabuliformis (assembly GCA_031772625.1). Lineage (NCBI taxonomy): Eukaryota > Viridiplantae > Streptophyta > Pinopsida > Pinales > Pinaceae > Pinus > Pinus tabuliformis. The sequence continues at coordinate 439,862,677 of CM062819.1, forward strand.
CCTACCAAGTTCCTAGATCTCTCTTTCTTTCCAGAATCTCATGTTCTTCTTGGTTCCCTTTCTAACCATTCAGGACTCTTTAGCACCATCTTCAATGTGCTCAGCCTTTGATATGACCCTGAAAGACTTATTTCATAACTTTTGCCCCCTAATGGACCCCAGTAGTGCAACCAAACAGTTATAACGCCCCGCTAACCTACATACAGAGCATTAGTCCTATCACTAACTATTTTTGGCCTCTCCTCAAGTGTGTTAGCCAGCCAATATCTTGATCAGTAGCCTATTTTTTGAACTCATGGGTTAGGAATGTTGCCTATAGTATGTTCAAGGATTTGCAGTTGTGCACTTTTGCGTGGTTTCTCATTTCCTAAGATTTTTTTTTATTTTTTAGGAAAATAGCTTGAGTGCTTATGTTTTTCATGAAAAGAAAATAAAAATTTGTTTAATTTTTTGTTTCTTTAGTTGGTTAGATTCTACATCTGTATATCGGGTTAGTTATTAGAGATCATTGCATGTCTACAAGTTTTGTTTGTGTTTACTGCACTTGATGTGTGGCGTTGATTCATGTATAAATGATTCTCTCCTTGTAGAAATGACTCATTCATCGAACTAAAATTGAAAAGAATTTTCTGCATGGTTTGTGTCAGAGTCTCACAAAACTCCATATGTCAGCACCCCTTTTGAAGACATTAAAAAAGTACATTTAAAATATATCTCGTAATAAAAGCAATCATCAACTCTTTTGAGTATACACAAGTGTTATTCTAGGCTAGGATATTGGGCTAGGTAGTTGCAAGGTAACTGCCCAACATCGTACAATTGAGACTAGTGTCATTAAAGAGGGAAAATCCTGCTACACTCATAGTATCTGGGACCGCTCCAGTCAAAGCGGAGTTAAATGTGAGAAAACATTGGAATCTGAGAGAAGGTAGCCTGCCTTTAATTGCATCTCCATTGGGTATCTGTGTATCGGAGAACCCTTCAAGGGTATCGTAGCTGATTCAGGGACTTAGGTATCCTACCCACATAGCATTGTTTGCGACCATGTCCCCCCTAGTAGTGTTTGTGATTTTAGGTAACCATAGTGGCCATACATTTTAGCGACGAACACAAGGTGATTGGGATGGGCTACCTGTTACACTAAAAAATGTCACCATGGCTATTTACAGTTGGTATGGCTCTATCAACAGTCATACTACCCTCTTGAGCAAGTCTTATGCCTCTGCTATTCATGTCAAACTCCAAGAAAGAGATAAAGTCCTTATAAATATGTTTATCTCTGGGTACGCAGGTTCTCTCAAGCCTTGCCTGCGGGTACGCACCTATTGTTCATAAGGTCTGCGTCCAAGGATGCTCTGTATCTAAAGGGGTAGGTGCGTCCCTCTGAAAAGGTTAAAATGCACAAGTTTTATCTTTTAAAACTTACTTGTGGTCATTTCTAGAGCATTCTAGAAGGTTGTTTGATGTGTATTGAGCACCTCCAGATGGTTCATGCACTCCTATCAAAGAGGAACTTATCCCATCAATAAGGGAGTGATCCCATCCAAAGAGGGGACTATCCCATTGATGGTGGACTTGATTAACTTCCTCTTGAGAACTATAAATACAGGCATTGGGCCAGAAGGAAGAAGGGGGAAAGCTATAGATTTCTAAGGGTAAATGCTGCAGGAATTAGGACTCCCATTTAGAAGCTTGTGAAGAGAGATTGTCATCTTTACTTGTTCTATTTGGAAGTGGGTGAGCTTTGTCAAAGTAAAGGAAGACTCTTGTGGACCCTGGTGTCGTGGCGGAAAAAGTCGTTTGTGCAGACACAACTGACCTCCCTAGGAGTCTAAACTCTCTAGCGACAAACAAGACAAAATGGAGTGATCTTTCTCTAAATATACCTTTTAAAACATGAAAACTACAAGTGTTTAGGCTTACCTTATTCCAAAACGCGGTTGTTGTAGTCCGTCTTTGCCGATCCGGATGAGCTCCTCCTTCAAGTCAATTCCTGCAACCACAAACAATCAAACAATTACCAAGCACTTGCATTTCATATAATAAAACATATATTCAACATGCAGACCAAGGAACACATGAAATAACTCATTAACACAAGCTATTGAGAAAAATAAACCAGTTTGTATTAATAACGAAACAAAGAAACTCTTACAACCTGGCCTTGGTGTTGTGCAAGTTCCTCCCAGGGTCCATCAAGGGTTTTCCTCTACTTTGACAAAACTCACCCACTTCCAAGTAGAATCAAGCAAAGACAATCTCTCCTCACAAGGTTCTAAATGGGAGTCCTAATTCCTTCAGCATTTACCCAAAGAAAATGTATAGCTCCAACCTCCCCTCCCTCTGGCTCAATGTCTTTATTTATAGTGCTGTAAAGAGGTTATTCAGGTCCACCATCAATGGGATAATCCCCCTCTTTGGGTGGGATAGTTCCCTTATTGATGGGATAAGTTCCTCCTTAATAGAGATACATGAACCAACTGGAGGCGCATCCAATTCATCAAACCGACCTCTAGAAAGTTCTAGAAGTAACCACAAGTAACTTTTTTAAGATGAAACTCGCGCATTTTGCCTTTTACAGAAGGACGCACCTGTCCCTTAACATACAGAGCATCCAAGGACGCACCTTTTGTGAACATTGTGAGCGTCCCTGCAGGTAAGGCTAGAGAGAACCTGCGACCCCAGAGATAAACATATTTTTGACAAGACTTTCTCTCTTCTTTGAGTTTGAGATGGATAGCAGAGGCATAAGACTTGCCTAAGAGGGTAGCATGACTGTTGATTTGAGCCATACTAACTGTAAGTGGTCATGGTGACATTTTTTAGTGTAACAGATTGCCCCCTAAAGTGCGAAGCCTGGAATAGATTTAGGGTTTTGTAATTCTAGGAAGGGTGAAGCGCTTTATCATTTCAAGGATTGTCTTGTGGATGACCTGGTTGGAACCTGCAATTTTCAACACAAAATACATGTATAAGATTATATCATCACTGAGGTAGGCATTCCCATACTCAGATTCAAAACTTTAACTAATGGACTAACTATTCTGATACATGAATGATCTTGTAGTACATCATTTTTATAGACTTTTGTAGACACAGTATGGACGCAGCCATCTGTTTATGATTAGTCTACATAGATAATGAACACAAAACTCCTCGCAGCCTGGATGGTAGAAACTAGATCCAGGGTCTTCACTTCTACTTCCCGAATTGGTACGATTCTAGCCATGTGATTAAATGATTCGATGTCGAACATGTTAGAAACCACTTGATTACCAGTCGATGATGCAAACTGTTAACAAGCGTGAGAGAAACCACCAGTAATGTCAATGGTTCTCAAAGTACCAAGCACAACCCGTGAAATGTGAATAGATGTTTTGATGTCGAACACTTCATGGAATCCTTTGATCGAAAGTCAATGATGTAAACTGACGTCAAAGGCGAGAAACCTGCCATTGATGCATGCAGACTTCAAGGTGCTGTCGATTCCTAAGTCATATTTCTAGATAATGTGTCGATGTCGATAGAAAGCGACCCGTTGCAGGCAAGCCTGCAACACGAAATCATTGTTCAAGTTGAAGAAATGTTGCTGTAAGGACTGACTCAGGGATGGTCAAATGGATGACAAGTATTTCGCAGATGAAAGTTTTTGCTTGCAGACCTCTTGAACACATAACGACACAACAGATGGCTTGGTGACGAATAACTCAAAGTGATTCCCGAAACCCGGCTAAAGACTTTCAAAGTGGTTTGGTCAACTGTGAGGTAAAAGATTTCCCAACCCAGGTGAATGAAAAGTGTCGTGTTCAAGAGTGGTAATAAAGTTTCTTTTGAGACAAAAGGTAACAAACAGGTTCATTCTTCTCTCTTTTCCCCCACCATTTCTGGCAAGTACCTCTTTATTTTTAACAAGCTTGAGGAGGATAACATATGCTTGATTATAAGCTCATCCTTCGGACAAGTCCAACCTAGTTTAAATTCGAACCCTAGGAAGGAGTGGTTTGTTCTTGTTTGTAATTGAACAGGTCCTTTACTGTAAAAGTTTAACGAGCCCAGTATAGGAGAAACTCGGCGTTTTTCATTTTTAGAGAGTCTGAAAAAACAAAAGGAGACTCCACGTTGAACTTTTTCGTATATTTGTGTCCCTCAAGCCCGAAAAAGTATAAAATAATACCTGGGGGAACCGCTTGATCTTGCGACCAAGGAGTACTTTCATAATAGTGTCGTTGACCTGAAAAGTAAAAAGCGATCAAGGACACGTCGTTTTATTTCCTTATCGAGTTCGAAACGACAAAAACCCGGCAATCTTTTCCTGATTTTGCGGTCAGAAAAGAGCTAAAAGGGGACCGTCTTTTAATTCCGTTTTAACGAGTGTAAAAGAAACGCTCGGCGATATTTTCATGTTTTAGGAGTCAGAAAAGGGCTTAAAAGATGACTCTGATATTTTTGTTTGTGAAAAATTACAATTTCCCTCGAAACCCCTTTGTCCTGCACAAAAGCAACACATTACTCATACCTGTTTAAAATAGGCAAAAATACATCGAAAAACATCTTTTCATGGTAAAAAATGAACTAATTCATCCAAAAAACGTATAAAAAGACCTTTTACCATGTCATTTTTACCGTTTCACTGTTGAGGTTGAAAAAGGAGCTTTTGACAAGAAACTTCCCGTGGTCGCTGCGGAAAATCCGACCGTCGGAATCGAACGCCGTCTTATCCAGGTATTTTACACATCCTACTCTGCATTTCTATCCGTTTAGAATCAATTTTTAGGTCTTAGTTTCATTTTTTGGGGGGGTTTTGGTTTTGGAATGCGCCTCTCGGTGGACGCGGGTGGCCTTCGGGTGACCCGCGTCCCCCGACTTTTTCTCATACGGGAAAATGGTCGGAAGACGCGGCCCGCCTTTAGGCTAGCCGCGTCCGGGCGCCCTGTGCTACAAAGCCGGGGTGCGTCTTCCGAGAAGTGCGCATTTCAAAACCCCAACTCCCTCAAAAAACCACCAAAAATTCCCAAATCAATTTCTAATTGCTATTTTTGATGTGCAGGGTATTAACCATGTTAGATTGGAGAGAAAGAGAGCATGTAGAGGATGATGAAGTTGCAATAAATCATCAACCTTCCCTGGATGCCCTAAGAGCATGCGGATTATACAAATATTGGACCATACCGGGCATGAGGGGCCAGGTAAGATTCTTGGAATGGCTGGTTGAGCGATGGAACGTTCAAGAACAATGCTTTTACATAGGAGGGCACCAGCTCGAGATAGAGCCCTCGGATGTATACTTTCTCACTGGCTTGCCGAACAGAGGTGAGCAACTCAGTCTTGCGGGGACTAGGCCGGGTGGCCAATCCCTTGATAGTCTCCGCGACGAGTGGTGCACACCTGGGGCTCACCATTCAAAAGGCATAGAGATAAAACACATCACTTTGCCGGAACTCAAAGTCATAGCGTTCACGGTTACCAGAATTTGCGGCGCGGCCGCTTTACACATTGCTTCCAGATCCCAAATGCGGATGGCAATTGACTGTTACCAAGGCACCATTTTCAACTGGTGTGAAGCTGTGTCGGCTCATATGAAGAGCCAACTGACCAAGGCAAAGAACAGACGACTAAAGACTTTTGGATATGGGCCTCTAGTCGTGAGCTTTGCCTTGGAGAGAGTTCCAATGCTGATCCCTCAGCAACTCACTGTTGATATCTTGGGTCCTCGGGAGCCAAAGCTGATACGATGGGTTGCGGTGATGGCCCGGCATCCTGACGAGGGTGCGACAGTGGTTCGATTCTCAGATAGTTATTTTCACTGGTTAGAGGACCAGGTTTTTTCGATACAGGACTTTCCGTATGCCGGAGTGGATTTTAGAGGTGATCCGGACATGGTTCTTCCACCGGGAGAACAATGGGATGACAGAGGTACTTTTATTTTCACAAGTTCTCTAATTATGTATTTTTATTTTTCATATATATCGTCTCAAAACTAACAGTAAAATTTTCAAAATGCAGATGTTGGTCCACAGCGTCCAGCCAACCTCCGGCCTTTTGATAGACTACATCCAGCTGCACCGGTACCGGCCCCACAGGACGCGGCTGCGGAAGTACTAGCTGAGTTGGAGCATGATCTAGAGCGTCTCACGGCAGATATACCTGAGACTACTATGGATGACATTCCTACCCGGCTTCAGCGTTTCGTAGTCGCGGTCCCTGGACCGTTTAGGAGATTTTTGCGTAAGGTAGCCCGCGCAGTGGTGTCATACAGAGAGCACCACCAGTGATTGACTAGTCACTTTTGTAGTCACATGTGACATTTTGACTTTTTGTACTATCATTTTGCCGATCATAAGGTGTTTTCAACCTATGATCGAAGACGATGTATATATTTTTTGACACACTTCTATCTATATATATCACTATTACCGGCTTATCTTGTTTAACATATGTGATGAAATGTTTTTAAATTTACTTGCATGATTATCGTAAATGTCTGTCCAACATTCGAGAAGCAATTGCATCTGCTAATGTATTCAAAGACCTTGGAATATGTTGATATTCAATGTAATCAAATTCACGTTCCAAGAGACGCACTCTCAAAAACAACCTTAATAACACAGGATTCCTAATGGCATAAACTCTATTAAGCTGTAATACAACAAGTTCAGAATCTAACCTCACTATCAAACGTCGAATTCCAAATGAAATAGATTCGGATAATAATTCAATCACTGCACTGTATTCTGCAATGTTGTTCGTTGTTTGACCGAGGCTTACCCCATGCATAGAAACTAACTCGTCAGAGGGCGAATAGATAACCCAAGCTGCGGAAGAGATGTTCCGTGTACTACGACAAGCACCATCAGCAAATCCAATGTATGTTTGGAGAGGCGTCGACATCTGCAATATCAAGAGTAAAACCAAGATAAGCCAGAATAACGACGAAAAACCACACTCTCTAAGCTAAGCACACTGACTAAACTAACACACTTGCTAGCTAGAAAGAAAATCTAACCTATCTAAAAATTTCTCCATTCCCATCATTTAAGCATAATACCTCTTTAGGTAAAGTCCATTTCTGGGTTTACCCAAAGAGTCCCCATCAAAGTCAACTAGCTCATAAGCCCCTTTTGCTAGCTTTCGCTTTACAATGTAGGGCCCATGCCACATGGGAACGAATTTTCCGGCACCTAGCTTATCGTTAGCTTGATCATATAATAGTACTAGGTCTCCTTCCGAAAAACTTCGAGGGGTTACATTTCTATCATACTGAGCTTTCATTCGTTTCGCGTGAGTCTCGATTGCCAATGTAGCGTCACGTCGAGTCTCATCTAATTTAGCCAAGTACAATAAACGTTTCTCCTCTTCGGAAGTAGCTGGAAGTAATTCGACAGCCATTTGAAGTGATGGGATTTCGCATTCAATGGGTAACACAGCTTCTAAGCCATAAACTAGCTGGAAAGGAGTGAACCCTGTTGAATTTTTCACTGAGGTTCGGTATGCCCATAGCGCTGAAAATAACATGTTGTGCCAATTCGACCGATGAACACCAATGGTTCGTCGGATCATGGTAACTAGAACTTTGTTGATAGACTCAACCAAACCGTTGGCTTGCGGATAATAAGGAGTAGAGCTATCGTGGCGCAAACCAAGCTGGCTTGTAAGCTCAGTCATCATGACATTTCGAAAATGGCTCCCATGGTCAGTAATGATTGCTTGTGGGACACCAAACCTAGTTATGATATGATTGAATACGAAAACTGCAGCTGTTTTGCCGCTTGCGTCGAATGTAGGCATCGCCTCGGCCCACTTAGTAAAATAATCAACCGCAAGGATGATATACGCATGCCCCCCGGCCGAGTGAGGGTTACAAGTAATAAAGTCGATACCCCATTTGGCGAATGGACCAACGGCAATTATAGGGTGGAGAGGAGCAGGTGGAGCGCGCATCTTGCGATCAAACACTTGACAGTTGTGGCACTTCCTGACTGCAATGATACAATCTTTAAACATAGACGGCCAGAAATAACCAGCGCGCAACACCTTCTGAGCTGTGGCATACCCAGACATATGACCGCCACATGCTCCAGAGTGACAATCATTCAAAACCCTCTCAGCCTCTTCGTGAGTTAAACAACGTCGAAAAACTAAGTCTGCCCCCCGGCGATAAAGTGTATCTCCAATAATTTTGTATGGCTGGGATTGAAACCGAATTTTTCGACGTTCCGCTTTGGAAGCTTCAGGCCGAAAGGTTTGGGTTTGGAGATAAATGATTATATCCCCGTACCACGGATCTACAGTACTGATAAGAAACAAAGATTCGTCCGCAATGGACTCCTCTGCCACAGTCTCTGTGTCAGCACTCGGGAAATCACACATCAATTCCGCAAAAACTAAGGATTTCTTAGACTTGGACTTCTCGAACTCCAAGTCGAACTCTTGCAGGATAACAATCCATTTAGAGTACTTGCCCCCTAGCAGTTGTTTTGTCAAAATATAAATCATAGGGTTGCAATCCGAAATAACTGTAGTTTTGCGGAGAAGAATGTAGTGACGGAAACGCTGGACAGCTTGAACGGCTGCCAGGGCCAATTTCTCCACATGCGAATATTTTAGCTCAGTTGGATTCAAGGTCCTACTAAGATAATATATCACATGCTCCGCTCCGAATTCATCTTCTTGAACTAACACCATTCCAATGGTGGAATGCGAAGCTGCGAGGTATAAGAAGTAGTCTTGGTTGTAGTTGGGAGGATGCAATAACGGTGCATGGGTCAACGCGTGTTTAAGTGCATCAAAAGATTGTTGGGCAATCTCGTCCCAAAAGAATTGTGCATTCTGTTTCAACAACCGTGTAAAACCTTTAGTGACCTCGGCGTAGTTTGGGATGAATCGGCGTAAAAAGTTCGCTTTCCCTTGCAAACTTTGGAGTTGGCGCAAACTCGAAGGAGGAGGCAATTTGATGATAGCCTCGACTTTCGAGGGATCGACGCGAATGCCGGCTTTTGAAACAACAAATCCCAGCAATCGACCTGTTTCTATACAGAAAACACACTTGTGGGGATTCAACCGAATTCGATAATGCCTACACCTCATAAAGATTGCTCGTAGGTGGACAAGGTGATCAGCTCGATGTAAAGAATGAGCAGGCAAATCATCGAGATAGGGTTGCACAATGTGCTTGATGTCATGAAATGCATAAGACATCGCCCGTTGAAAAGTGGCCCCGGCATTCTTAAGCCCAAAAGGTAACTTGCAATAAGCAAATGTCCCCCATGGACAAATGAATGCCGTTTTTGGTTGGTCGGCAGGTAGAATATTGATTTGATTATAGCCCGAAAAACCATCCATGAAGGAAAACATTTCACTTCCGGCACAATCATCAATAATTTGATCGATATAAGGCGTAGGATAGTTGTCTTTTGGACAAGCTCGATTTATATCCCTATAGTCGATACAGATTCTTATTGTTCCTTGTTTCTTGTTGACCGGAACAATATTCGATACCCAATCCGTTAACGGGATCGGATAAATGAAACCTGCTTTCAACAGCTTTTCGACTTCTGCTTTAATCGCAGCCGCTTTTCGAGGGTGAATTTGACGCAACCGTTGCCGGACGGGTTTAGCATCCGGGTAGGTCTTTATTTCATGAACAACAATGGCAGGATCAATTCCCGGCATTTCCTCGTAAGACCAGGCAAACACGTCGCGGAATTCTTGGAATAGGGCCTTGTAAGTTTGGATTTCTTCTTCAGTACATGCGGCACCTATATGAATGTTTTCCTCGATTCCGGGCTTCACTGAAATATCAATGGGAATAGTACGAGAAATATTCCCTAAATTCAACTCTGAATCAGAATGTTTCGTTGGATCCTGAGCGTCTTTGACATATTCAGCGGTAAAGATAGATGAAAAATCATTTTCAAATGCATCATCCTTAGGTAAAAACGAAGATCTGTGATGGAGATCTTCCCATGGTAGATCGTCTACACTTAGGATTTCGCGAAGTTGTTCGTCAGATGACACGACTTCGGGAAACGTTATCCGTTCTAAGGGTGAGGTGAAAAGTGACTCTTCACTGACCACATTCATTTGGTCGACTTCGGTTGAATGAAAGTCAGTAAAAGACATGAGAGCTTCATAAGCAATTTCATATGGACTCAAAGGCATAACATCACCGAGTGAGTCTATCTCAGAGTCAGATGGGACGAACCAAGGATCATCATAAATAATGTTTTCTGATGTAATCATATGAATGGTTGCAAACGAAGGATCTGCGCTGAGTGGAGGGAGAGGAAAAGTTCCCAGTAAACCGGAATCCTTAACTAAACCTACACCAACGTCCCTATAAGGGATTGTCGTTTTACCAACATGCTGGATACTCTCTGAAGAGGCTGGGTCGGATGAAAAGTATGTCAGCTGATCAATAGTCACGATCTTACCGTTATGTGGAAACTTAATTACTCTGAAGACCGATGAAACGACCGCTGTCATAGCATATGACCAACTTCGACCCAAAAGAAGGTTGTAGTCTAGAGGGGCATCAACCACTTCCACATCCAGACTAACGGTTTTACCTTCAACCCCTATAGGCAATTCTTGTAGAATACCAAACGGACGGAACCCACGGCCATCAAAGGCCTTAAGGATGGTGGGGGATTGGTTCAACGAAGGAGAACCAAGCGATCTCCAACATTGAATCGACATAATACACGTAGAAGCTCCCTCATCAATCACAGTCCGATGAATAGGCCTGTTTTTGACTATCACTGGAATTTGGAAAGCCATTTGATGGGGGAGACGTGGTGTACTATTTTCTAGATCAAAGATCATTAGGTTCGGGTCCTGAACATCGACAGCTCCGATAGCCGACAAAAGCAATTTCCGTTGTGCTGGGCATGATTGCAGCACTTCGAGTGCCGACATTGCTGAAGGTGAAACAGCTAAGTCCTCAACAATGTTGTAATTCTGGGCTGCTCTCGCATGTGGATTGAAAGCAGACCTTCGAAGTACACCCTTGGCGGGCGGCTTAATCACTAAGTCTGGGTTAGGTTTTTCGATCTGTAGTGGATCGGAACCAGGAGCTGAGGTTGATGGGTTAGAGTGAGAAGATTCTGCTTCCTTTCCATCAACAGGAGCCTTACTACCATAATCTTGCGATCGAGTCGCAATCCTCACATGAGACATCATCAAAATGGGTTCTTCACTGGCATTCGAAGAAGAACCTATCATCTTATTCTCCTGCTCTGGAAATGGATTCTTTAACACAGCAGGAGTGGGAGAACCTTTGACTATTTTTACAACCTCGGCCCGATGAGGGCAATCTCTCGTAAAATGATCCTCTTCACAAATAAGACAAGGATATCGAGGTTTGCGTTTTTCGTCATTGGTTTCCGACTTTTCAGTTTTCTCCTTTGGAGCCTTGTCTGCTTTAGCCTTCTTCTTTCCTTTCTTCTTTCCACCGTTTTTTGGTTTGGCCGTAGATGACTCTACAGCGTGAATGTCGGCGGTAAGTTCAGGAGAAGACTCTCCTGTCGGAGAATCAGGCAAAGTGATAATTGGAGTAGTTGAAGCCTTGGAAGACTTCTTCTTGCTCTTCGTAGTCACGATACCAATCATACCATCAGCGGCATGAGATCCCGAAGGAGCAGCAGCGATTTGATTCGACTTTGGAAGATCCGGAATTTTCTCGTGTAACGTACCCGACTGAGTGTAAACTAAGTCAAGGTATTGTGCCTGAGCAATGACTTGCTCCTCAGTAACTACTCCGGCCTTAGCTACATCTTCAGTAATCTTCGGTAATAATGATTTGACAAACCATTCAGCTAAGATTTGGTCCGGGATAAAAACTTTCACTAATCTCCTTCGACGTCTCCACTCATGAATGTGATCAGAAATATACGTGGACGTCGATTGTTTTAGTGAAGTTAATAACTCCGTGCCGTTATCGTATCTGACCGGCAACTGAAAGTGAGTTAAGAACGAGGTAGCTAACTGGCTAAAGTTGTAAAAAGAGGCCCGTGGTAACTCAATGTACCACTTGGCCGCGAGACCAATGAGTGTACGCTGGAAAAGACGTAAGCGGATGGAATCATCTGAGATAGAATTCGAAGCACACCAGAGGTGGTAAGTCATCACATGATTGGACGGATCCTCTCCAGACTTACCTTCGAACTTGGGTATATCACTGGGCAACTTATTTGGCATTGGCGGCCAGAACTGAAGATATTGAATTGGATCGTTCGTTAGGCGCGTCAAGTCGGGTAAATCCAAAGTTGCAATAAACGGTAACTGCCGGTTAGGATCTCTAAAACTCTGGGTCACAATACCAGCCCCAGGAGGAGGATATCCAGGATAACTAGGAACAGGAGTCGCATTTGGGATATTATATCCTCCTGGAAAACCAGGATTAACCGGACCGTACTGGGGTTGTTGAGGTTGTTGATAAGTGTACCCAGGATACGGTTGATACTGGTAAACCGGTTGTTGGACAGCTTGCCCAGGTTGGTACTGTCCCTGGTACGGAGGTTGAACAAATTGAGGTTGAGTAGTCACAACCGTACTTATACCAGGCTGACCTACAGGCATCTGGACCGTGGTTTGAATCGTAGATCCAGACAACGGTAAAGATGTCTGAGGTGTGGTAACAGGGACAGTAGAAACTGGAGCCGTCGATACTCCAGAAGTAAGTATGGTAGATGTAGCGATAGTTGCAGCAGCCGTTTGAGATGGAGTACTAGGTGCAATTGACGGCTGAGTAACTACCGAAGCTACAGAAGTTTGAACATTTGGCTGGACAGGTTGCGGTTGCTGGGTTGGACCAGAAACTACGGGTTGTCCAGCTTGAGGAACCATCTGTACACTTGGCTGCAACACCTGTTGACCCTGTGAGGGATCCCACACTAACATTCCAGGGTACTGAGATCCATAACCAGATTGAGGGTAGGATTGATAATTGTAAGGTGCAGTTCCCATACTTGGAACATATGACTGACCTTGAGGCGGTTGATAACCTTGACTTGAGTATTGACCTTGAGGTTGATAACCTTGAGGTAAATACTGATACTGGGGTTGACCTTGACCTTGAGGTTGGTACCCTTGAGGTTGATAACTTTGGGGTTGATACCCTTGAGGTTGCCATCCTTGAGGTTGCCATCCTTGAGGTTGATATTGATACTGAGGTTGACCTTGGGGTACATATTGAGGCTGAGGTTGACCTTGAGGCAAGTATTGCACCATAGGTACATACTGACTTTGAGGTTGCCCCCCAGACACGATTTGTGTACCTTGAGGTTGCCCCCCAGGCGTTAACTGCGGTTGCCCCCCAGGCGGTAATTGGCCACCTTGAGGTTGGGAAACGGGAACTGAACCTGACATCATGTAAATGTCTCCTACACCCAATGGTATATTACCACTGTTTCCAGCAAATAACCCATGATCAATGGGTTGAGGAGATGCCCCCGCAAAGGTACCAGAAAGTGACTGATACCCAGTGGGAACAGAAGGACCGCCGTGTAAAAAAGATTCAGGACTTTGTGTAAACACGGACGACTGACCAGACATATTTACAGGAGTATGAATACCTCCAGGTGGAAAAGGAGTACGAGGTGTGGAAAAACCGACTGAGTTGTCTAAAAAATTGGTTAACGCAAGGTACCAAGAAGTACTTCTAGGAGGACTGTAAAAGATGGATTCACGCTCCCTTAGATCAATAGTAAGTTGACCTTCAAGGTGAGAGACACCTATATCTTCTTCTGGAGCAAGTTCTTCTATAGCAATCAAACCAGAAGGTAGATTTTCGGTGATAATTCTTTCTATTCTCGGTGAATCAGGGACACTAGAAGTTGGAGTAACAGGTTCGGAAATTTCAGGTTCTTCGCCTGTTTCACTGGCAGATGAAAAACTACCAGCAAGCTCGGAAACTGTAACAGTTTCGGGATTGTAACCTGTTTCTAAACTTTGGTAATCTGGATGGACTACCAAGGAAGATTCTCCTTCTTCAGGTGAACCTACTCTACTGTCACTAGGAGGAGTTACAAGGACCTTTAACCCTTCTAAATTACCCGGGTCGTCTCGAGGAGGGGATCCCCTAAGTCTACGGGATCTTCTCAACAATTCGGCCACAGAAACAACTTCAGGAGACTGGCCCCGAAGTCTACGGGACTGTCTCGGTAATTCCGCCACAATTAAAGATTTTTAACTACAACACACGAAAACAAAGTAAAAATTTCAAATCAAACCACCTAAAGTCTTCTAAAGAAGCAAACAAATTTGAAGCACACGCCTAAATAATCTAGAGCGTCAAACCACACACAAACAGTAGTCTTCCGGACCAAAAGCGCTAGTTGGTGATTAGGCCCAACCTCGCAGGATTCAGTACAGAAATGGCGGGTGGAACAGTTACCCCGGCAACCTGCTTAATGAATAGACCGGCACAAGTTCCTCCACTTTAACCGTCTCGAAGTGAAGTGAACCCCCCGGAAAATCCAAGTGAGTATAACCGACGTCTGCTCCAGGTACAGTGGGACCTTCCCTCCACCGTCACCTCGGTAGAACCCTAAAGATTATGGTCACTAAAGTTACCAATCACAACAATTACACCTGGGGGAACAGTCTAAACTCCGACAGCACGCAAGGGCAGAGTAACAAGCTCAATCCCCTTACCGGCTCCTTGACAATAATCCAAGGTTTACCGATAAGTGACCCCTGGCTCCTCGACAATGGTTAATCCGAGGTTTACCGTTTGTAATACGTACTGTCTGGCGTCGTTCCCAACGAGGGAGGAATGATCCCCTCACTGGTTCGGACACGAGCTCGTGCTTCTCCTTTAAGAGGAGCTTTCCCAGAGTATAACTGAAACAATTGGATTTAATCTACTCAAGATAAACTATCTGTTTGGTTTTGTAGTCTTGGAGAGTTAAGTACTCACCTACTCCAAGACCCTAGCCTAAGCTATGTTGGTGTTTCAGAGCCCTAGAAAAATAAAAATTACTAGATTGATTTTAATTTAAGCGTTACTTTTAAGGTTGTTTCTTAAGTCAAAAGGTGATGGAAGTGAAACCAGTGGTGTGTTGACTCGACTCGAAACCACTACAAAATGCACCTAGGATGATTTACCCACTACTTTACTTTTTCGATGAATTGCTTAACTAAAAAGTTGAGAGAATGCAATCTTTATAAAAGCAACTTCTTAATTGAAGACAATCAAAGAAACAATTCGTTTGTCTTTTCCAAGCATAAAAAACATGACCGCTCTTTACATGCACGAAAAAACTCTTTTTCTCTTTCAAAAACAAAAAGCTACTTGAAACAAGACTTTTAAAGAAGATGTTTTTGTATTTTTCTTTTAATAAAGCAAATAAATCTAATATAACCAAAAATCAATCTTAACAACTATTAAAATCTATGAAAATGCACTCATAAGCAAACTAAAAGGTAAATTTACTCTAAGCAATCTTAACGAGGCCAAAACCAACAATGATTATTCTAAGGTGTTTTACTTGATCACAATCAAATCAAGGACTAGCTTATTGCAGAACCAAAAACTAGTCAAAACAAAACTCTAATCTTTTTGTTCTTTTGTAAAATGGAAATCAACACTTTATAAACAAGTAATTCGAAATTTGACCCAAAACAACTTAAATGGCAAGCTGCTCACACAAGGAGACTTTACGACAGGCCCGACTTCTAAGAAGGCTGACTAACCAGAGAGATCTAAGGCTGGACAACTTTCTACCGTCAAAGTCACTACAGGACCTATTGAAAAATCAAACCCTAGGCCTAAACTTCGTTGAAATCCACTAAAACACTCAAAGCTCACAAAACAAGTTCAGGTGAAAATTCTTGACAGGGTACTAAAGGATCTGGGTAGAAAACACTAAGAAAAATCAAAATCTAAAAGCAATTAAAGCAAAAAATGGAATTTTCCTAAATTTTACAGGAAGACGCAGGCAACCCGTTATAACAGGTGCGGGCCCGCTCTGTGCAAACGGCAACAGCGCGTCCAAAGACGCACTGTGCAGTACTCAGAGGGTGCGTCCTTCTGGAAAAGTTGAGAAAAACCAAATCTAACTAAATCTAAAGCTAAGCCACCCAAATACTAATTCTCACAGTCAAAAACCAGAAAATAAAAGTGATTTTCACAGAGCAAAGTTCACACAAAGGAAAAGACTCTCTCATTAATGGATTCCCCAGTGGAGTCGCCAATTTGTCGTGGCGGAAAAAGTCGTTTGTGCGGACACAACTGACCTCCCTAGGAGTCTAAACTCTCTAGCGACAAACAAGACAAAATGGAGTGATCTTTCTCTAAATATACCTTTTAAAACATGAAAACTACAAGTGTTTAGGCTTACCTTATTCCAAAACGCTGTTGTTGTAGTCCGTCTTTGCCGATCCGGATGAGCTCCTCCTTCAAGTCAATTCCTGCAACCACAAACAATCAAACAATTACCAAGCACTTGCATTTCATATAATAAAACATATATTCAACATGCAGACCAAGGAACACATGAAATAACTCATTAACACAAGCTATTGAGAAAAATAAACCAGTTTGTATTAATAACGAAACAAAGAAACTCTTACAACCTGGCCTTGGTGTTGTGCAAGTTCCTCCCAGGGTCCATCAAGGGTTTTCCTCTACTTTGACAAAGCTCACCCACTTCCAAGTAGAATCAAGCAAAGACAATCTCTCCTCACAAGGTTCTAAATGGGAGTCCTAATTCCTGCAGCATTTACCCAAAGAAAATGTATAGCTCCAACCTCCCCTCCCTCTGGCTCAATGTCTTTATTTATAGTGCTGTAAAGAGGTTATTCAGGTCCACCATCAATGGGATAATCCCCCTCTTTGGGTGGGATAGCTCCCTTATTGATGGGATAAGTTCCTCCTTAATAGAGATACATGAACCAACTGGAGGCGCATCCAATTCATCAAACCGACCTCTAGAAAGTTCTAGAAGTAACCACAAGTAACTTTTTAAGATGAAACTCGCGCATTTTGCCTTTTACAGAAGGACGCACCTGTCCCTTAACATACAGAGCGTCCAAGGACGCACCTTTTGTGAACATTGTGAGCGTCCCCGCAGGTAAGGCTAGAGAGAACCTGCGACCCCAGAGATAAACATATTTTTGACAAGACTTTCTCTCTTCTTTGAGTTTGAGATGGATAGCAGAGGCATAAGACTTGCCTAAGAGGGTAGCATGACTGTTGATTTGAGCCATACTAACTGTAAGTGGTCATGGTGACATTTTTTAGTGTAACACCTGGAAGGAGCTTGCACAACACCAAGGCTTAGGTTGTAATGGTTCCTTTTGATTACCTTTAATGCAAATTGGTCCATTCTTCTCAATAACTTGTTGTTAATGGGTTATTTCATGTACTCCTTGGTCTATGTGTTGAATATGCTTTGTTTTATGTTATAATCAGGTGCTATTTAATTGTTTGACTGTTGGTGATTATAGGTTTTGGAGAAAAGGAGGAGCTCATCCAGATCAACAAAGCTTGGACTTCTACAACAGCGTTTGGACAAAGGTAAGAACGAAACACTTGATTTCTCATATCATAATGTATGTTTAGAGAAGGATAGCTCCAGTTTGTTTTGTTTGTCATTAGAATGCCTTAGACTTCTAGGAAGGTCAGTTGTGTCCGCACCCTTGACTGATTCTGTGTGACAAATTGGCGACTCCGCTGGGGATAGATTCCATTGATGAGAAGAGTCTTTTCTTTTGTGTGAACTTTGCTTTGAGAAAATTGGTTATTTTTCTGGTTTTGGCTCTGTGACCTTGTCTCTGGGTGGGTTAGCTTAAGATTAGTTTTATTTTAGTTTTTCTTGAGTTTTTCAGTAGACGCACCCTCTGATGCTACACAGTGCGTCCCTGGACGCACTTTTTCTGTGTGCACAGAGCGGCCCGCACTTGTGCTAACGGGGTTGCCTGCGTCCCCTGCCAAAATTTGAGAAAATTCCACTTTTGCCTTTTTTGCTCTTAGATTTTGTTTTTTCTTAGTTTTTTTCTGCCCAGATTCATCAGTCCCTTGCCCAGAATCTTCACCTGAACTGGTTTTCAATAGGCATTGAGTGTTTTAGTGGATTTCGTCGAAGTGTAAGCCCTAGGGTTTGATTTTGAGTAGGTCTTGTAGTGACTTTACGGTAGGAGTTGTCAAGCCCTAGATATCTCTGGTTTTGTCAACATTCTAAGAAGTCAGACCTGTCGTAAAGTCTACCTGAGGAGCAACTTACCATCTGTCGTGGCGGAAAAAGTCGTTTGTGCGGACACAACTGACCTCCCTAGGAGTCTAAACTCTCTAGCGACAAACAAGACAAAATGGAGTGATCTTTCTCTAAAATACCTTTTAAACATGAAAACTACAAGTGTTTAGGCTTACCTTATTCCAAAACGCGGTTGTTGTAGTCCGTCCTTGCCGATCCAGATGAGCTCCTCCTTCAAGTCAATTCCTGCAACCACAAACAATCAAACAATTACCAAGCACTTGCATTTCATATAATAAAACATATATTCAACATGCAGACCAGGAACACATGAAATAACTCATTAACACAAGCTATTGAGAAAAATAAACCAGTTTGTATTAATAACGAAACAAAGAAAACTCTTACAACCTGGCCTTGGTGTTGTGCAAGTTCCTCCCAGGGTCCATCAAGGGTTTTCCTCTACTTTGACAAAGCTCACCCACTTCCAAGTAGAATCAAGCAAAGACAATCTCTCCTCACAAGGTTCTAAATGGGAGTCCTAATTCCTGCAGCATTTACCCAAAGAAAATGTAAGCTCCAACCTCTCCTCCCTCTGGCTCAATGTCTTTATTTATAGTGCTGTAAAGAGGTTATATCAGGTCCACCATCAATGGGATAATCCCCCTCTTGGGTGGGATAGCTCCCTTATTGATGGGATAAGTTCCCCCTTAATAGAGATACCTTATGAACCACCTGGAGGCGCATCCAAATCATCAAACCGACCTCTAGAAAGTTCTAGAAGTAACCACAAGTAACTTTTTTAAGATGAAACTTGCGCATTTTTCCTTTACAGAAGGACGCACCTGTCCCTTAACATTACAGAGCGTCTGTCGTGGCGGAAAAAGTCGTTTGTGCGGACACAACTGACCTCCCTAGGAGTCTAAACTCTCTAGCGACAAACAAGACAAAATGGAGTGATCTTTCTCTAAATATACCTTTTAAAACATGAAAACTACAAGTGTTTAGGCTTACCTTATTCCAAAACGCGGTTGTTGTAGTCCGTCCTTGCCGATCCGGATGAGCTCCTCCTTCAAGTCAATCCTGCAACCACAAACAATCAAACAATTACCAAGCACTTGCATTTCATATATAAAACATATATTCAACATGCAGACCAAGGAACACATGAAATAACTCATTAACACAAGCTATTGAGAAAAATAAACCATTTGTATTAATAACGAAACAAAGAAACTCTTACAACCTGGCCTTGGTGTTGTGCAAGTTCCTCCCAGGGTCCATCAAGGTTTTTCCTCTACTTTGACAAAGCTCACCCACTTCCAAGTAGAATCAAGCAAAGACAATCTCTCCTCACAAGGTTCTAAATGGGAGTCCTAATTCCTGCAGTCATTTACCCAAAGAAAATGTATAGCTCCAACCTCTCCTCCCTCTGGCTCAATGTCTTTATTATAGTGCTTAAAGAGGTTATTCAGGTCCACCATCAATGGGATAATCCCCCTCTTTGGGTGGGATAGCTCCCTTATGATGGATAAGTTCCCCCTTAATAGAGATACATGAACCAACTGGAGGCGCATCCAAATCATCAAACCGACCTCTAGAAAGTTCTAGAAGTAACCACAAGTAACTTTTTTAAGATGAAACTCGCGCATTTTGCCTTTACAGAAGGACGCACCTGTCCCTTAACATACAGAGCGTCCAAGGACGCACCTTTTGTGAACATGGTCAGCGTCCCCGCAGGTGAGGCTAGAGAGAACCTGCGACCCCAGAGATAAACATATTTTTTACAAGACTTTCTCTCTTCTTTGAGTTTGAGATGGATAACAGAGGCATAAGACTTGCCTAAGAGGGTAGCATGACTGTTGATTTGAGCCATACTAACTGTAAGTGTCATGTGACATTTTTTAGTGTAACAGCGTCCAAGGACGCACCTTTTGTGAACATGGTCAGCGTCCCCGCAGGTAGGCTAGAGAGAACCTGCGACCCCAGAGATAAACATATTTTTTACAAGACTTTCTCTCTTCTTTGAGTTTGAGATGGATAACAGAGGCATAAGACTTGCCTAAGGGTAGTATGACTGTTGATTTGAGCCATACTAACTGTAAGTGGTCATGGTGACATTTTTTAGTGTAACAGATTGCCCCCTAAAGTGCGAAGCCTGGAATAGATTTAGGGTTTTGTAATTCTAGGAAGGTGAAGCGCTTTATCATTTCAAGGATTGTCTTGTGGATGGCCTAGTTGGAACCTGCAATTTTCAACACAAAATACAAGGATAAGATTATATCATCACTGAGGTAGGCATTCCCATACTCGGATTCAAAACTTTAAACTAATGGACTAACTATTCTGATACAGGAATGATCTTGCAGTACATCATTTTTATAGACTTTTGTAGACACAGTATGGACGCAGCCATCTGTTTATGATTAGTCTACATAGATAATGAATACAAAACTCCTCGCAGCCTGGATGGTAGAAACTAGATCCAGGGTCTTCACTTCTACTTCCCGAATTGGTACGATTCTAGCCATGTGATTAAAATGATTCGATGTCGAACATGTTAAAACCACTTGATTACCAGTCGATGATGTAAACTGTTAACAAGCGTGAGAGAAACCACCAGTAATGTCAATGGTTCTCAAAGTACCAAGCACAACCCGTGAAATGTGAATAGATGTTTGGATGTCGAACACTTCACGGAATCCTTTGATCGAAAGTCAATGATGTAAACTGACGTCAAAGGCGAGAAACCTGCCATTGATGCCTGCAGACTTCAAGGTGCTGTCGATTCCTAAGTCATCTTTCTAGATAATGTGTCGATGTCGATAGAAAGCGACCCGTTGCAGGCAAGCCCGCAACACGAAATCATTGTTCAAGTTGAAGAAATGTTGCTGTAAGGACTGACTCAGGGATGGTCAAATGGATGACAAGTATTTTGCAGATGAAAGTTTTTGCTTGCAGACCTCTTGAACACATAACGACACGACATATGGCTTGGTGACGAATAACTCAAAGTTAATCCCCGAAACCCGGTTAAAGACTTTCAAAGTGGTTTGGTCAACTGTGAGGTAAAAGATTTCCCAACCCAGGTGAATGAAAGGTGTCGTGTTCAAGAGTGGTAATAAAGTTTCTTTTGAGATAAAGGTAACAAATAGGCTCATTCTTCTCTCTTTTCCCCACCATTTCTGGCAAGTACCTCTTTATTTTTAACAAGCTTGAGGAGGATAACATATGCTTGATTATAAGCTCATCCTTCGGACGAGTCCAACCTAGTTTAAATTCGAACCCTAGGAAGGAGTGGTTCATTCCTGTTTGTAATTGAACAGGTCCTTTACTGTAAAAGTTTAACAAGCCCAGTATAGGAGAAACTCGCGTTTTTTCAATTTTAGAGAGTCTGAAAAACTTAAGGAAACTCCACGTTGAACTTTTCGTAAATTTGTGTCCTTCAAGCCCGAAAAAGTATAAAATAATACCTGGGGGAACCGCTTGATCTTGCGACCAAGGAGTACTTTCATAATAGTGTCTCGTCGACCTGAAAAGTAAAAAGCGATCAAGGACACGTCGTTTATTTCCTTATCGAGTTCGAAACGACAAAACCCCGGCAAATCTTTTCCTGATTTTACGGTCAGAAAAGAGCTGAAAGGGGACCGTCTTTTAATTCCGTTTTAACGAGTGTAAAAGAAACGCTCGGCGATCTTTTCATTTTTTAGGAGTCAGAAAGGGCTTAAAAGATGACTCTGATATTTTATTTGTGAAAAAATTACAATTTCCCTTGAAATCCCTTTGTCCTGCACAAAAGCGACACATTACTCATACCTGTTTAAAATAGGCAAAAATACATCGAAAAACAACTTTTCATGGTAAAAAATGAACTAATTCATCCAAAAAACCTATAAAAAGACCTTTTACCATGTCATTTTTACCGTTTGACTTTGGAGGTTGAAAAAGGAGCTTTTGACAAGAAACTTCCCATGGTTGCTGCGGAAAATCTGACCGTCGGCATCGAACGCCGTCTCATCCAGGTATTTTACACATCCTACTCTGCATTTCTATCCGTTTAGAATTATTTTTTAGGTCTTAGTTTCATTTTTTGGGGGGTTTTGGTTTTGGAATGCGCCTCTCGGCGGACGCAGGTGCCCTTCGGGTGACCTGCGTCCCCCGACTTTTTCTCATACGGGAAAACGGTCGGAAGACGCAACCCGCCTTCAGGCCAGCTGCGTCCGGGCACCCTGTGCTACAAAGCCGGGGTGCGTCTTCCGAGAAGTGCGCATTTCAAAACCCCAACTCTCTCAAAAAACCACCAAAAATTCCCAAATCAATTTCTAATTGCTTATTTTTGATATGCAGGGCAATAATCATGTTAGACTGGAGAGAAGAGAGCATGTAGAGGAAGATGAAGCTGCAATAAATCACCAACCTTCTTGGATGCCCTAAGAGCATGCGGATTATACAAATATTGGACCATACCGGGCATGAGGGCCAGGTAAGATTCTTGGAATGGCTGGTTGAGCGATGGAACGTTCAAGAACAATGATTTTACATAGGAGGGCACCAGCTCGAGATAGAGCCCTCAGATGTATACTTTCTCACTGGCTTGCCGAACAGAGGTGAGCAACTCAGTCTTGCGGGGACTAGGCCGGTGGCCAATCCCTTGATAGTCCCGCGAGATTGGTGCACACATGGGGCTCACCATTCAAAAGGCATAGAGATAAAACACATCACTTTACCGGAACTCAAAGTCATAGCGTTCACGGTTACCAGGATTTGCGGCGCGGCCGCTTTACACATTGCTTCCAGATCCCAAATGCGGATGGCAATTGACTGTTACCAAGGCACCATTTTAACTGGTGTGAAGCTGTGTCGGCTCAATGTAGAGCCAACTGACCAGGCAAAGAACGGACGACTAAAGACTTTTGGATATGGGCCTATAGTCGTGAGCTTTGCCTTGGAGAGAGTTCCAATGTTTGATCCCTCAGCAACTCACTGTTGATATCTTGGGTCCTCGGCAGCCAAAGCTGATACGATGGGTTGCGGTGATGGCCCGACATCCTGACGAGGGTGCGACAGTGGTTTCGATTCTCAGATAGTTACTTTCACTGGTTAGAGGACCAGGTTTTTTCGATACAGGACTTTCCGTATGCCGGAATGGATTTCAGAGGTGATCCGGACATGGTTCTTCCACAGGGAGAACAATGGGACGACAGAGGTACTTTTATTTCACAAGTTTTCTAATTATGTATTTTTTATTTTTCATATATATCGTCTCAAAACTAACAGTAAAAATTTCAAAATGCAGATGTTGGCCCACAGCGTCCAGCCAACCTCCGGCCTTTGATAGACTACATCCAGCTGCACCGGTACCGGCCCCACAGGACGCGGCTGCAGACGTACTAGCTGAGTTGGAGCATGATCTAGAGCGTCTCACGGCAGACATACCTGAGACTACTATGGACGACATTCCTATCAGGCTTCAGCTTTCGTAGTCGCGGTCCCTGACCGTTTAGGAGATTTTTGCGTAAGGTAGCCCGCGCAGTGGTGTCATACAGAGAGCACCACCAATGATTGACTAGTCACTTTTGTAGTCACATGTGACATTTTGACTTTTTGTACTATCATTTTGCCGATCATAAGGTGTTTTTCAACCTATGATCGAAGACGATGTATATATTTTTTGACACACTTCTATCTATATATATCACTATTACCGGCTTATCTTGTTTAAACATATGTGATGAAATGTTTTTAAATTTACTTGCATGATTATCGTAAATGTCTGTCCAACATTCGAGAAGCAAATGCATCTGCTAATGTATTCAAAGACCTTGGAATATGTTGATATTCAATGTAATCAAATTCACGTTTCAAGAGACGCACTCTCAAAAACAACCTTAATAACACAGGATTCCTAATGGCATAAACTCTATTAAGCTGTAATACAACAAGTTCAAAATCTAACCTCACTGTCAAACGTCGAATTCGAAATGAAATAGATTCGATAATAATACAATCACTGCACTGTATTCTGCAATGTTGTTCGTTGTTTGACCGAGGCTTACCCCATGCATAGAAACTAACTCGTCTCAGAGGCGAATAGATAACCCAAGCTGCGGAAGAGATGTTCCGTGTACTACGACAAGCACCATCAGAAATCCAATATATGTTTGGAGAGGCGTCGACATCTGCAATATCAAGAGTAAAACCAAGATAAGCCAGAATAACGACGAAAAACCACACACTCTCTAAGCTAAGCACACTGACTAAACTAACACACTTGCTAGCTAGAAAGAAAATCTAACCTATCTAAAAATTTCTCCATTCCCATCATTTAAGCATAATACCTCTTTAAGTAAAGTCCATTTCTGGGTTTACCCAAAGAGTCCCCATCAAAGTCAACTAGCTCATAAGCCCCTTTTGCTAGCTTTCGCTTTACAATGTAGGGCCCATGCCACATGGGAACGAATTTTCCGGCACCTAGCTTATCGTTAGCTTGATCATATAATAGTACTAGGTCTCCTTCCGAAAAACTTCGAGGGGTTACATTTCTATCATACTGAGCTTTCATTCGTTTCGCGTGAGTCTCGATTGCCAATGTAGCGTCACGTCGAGTCTCATCTAATTTAGCCAAGTACAATAAACGTGTCTCCTCTTCGGAAGTAGCTGGAAGTAATTCGACAGCCATTTGAAGTGATGGGATTTCGCATTCAATGGTAACACAGCTTCTAAGCCATAAACTAGCTGGAAAGGAGTGAACCCTGTTGAATTTTTCACTGAGGTTCGGTATGCCCTAGTGCTGAAAATAACATGTTGTGCCAATTCGACCGATGAGCACCAATGTTCGTCGGATCATGGTAACTAGAACTTTGTTGATAGACTCAACCAAACGTTGGCTTGTGGATAATAAGGAGTAGAGCTATCGTGGCGCAAACCAAGCTAGCTTGTAAGCTCAGTCATCATGACATTTCGAAAATGGCTCCATGGTCAGTAATGATTGCTTGTGGGACAAACCTAGTTATGATATGATTGAATACGAAAACTGCAGTTGTTTTTGCCGCTTGCGTCGATGTAGGCATCGCCTCGACCCACTTAGTAAAATAATCAACCGCAAGGATGATATACGCATGCCCCCCGGCCGAGTGAGGGTTACAAGTAATAAAGTCGATACCCCATTTGGCGAATGGACCAACGGCAATTATAGGGTGGAGAGGAGCAGGTGGAGCGCAACATCTTGCGATCAAACACTTGACAGTTGTGGCACTTCCTGACTGCAATGATACAATCTTTAAACATAGACGCCAAAATAACCAGCGCGCAACACCTTCTGAGCTGTTGCATACCCAGACAAATGACCGCCACATGCTCCAGAGTGACAATCATTCAAAACCCTCTCAGCCTCGTGAGTTAAATAACGTCGAAAAACTAAGTCTGCCCCCCGGCGATAAAGTGTATCTCCAATAATTTTTGTATGGCTGGGATTGAAACCGAATTTTTCGACGTTCCGCGCTTTGGAAGCTTCAGGCCGAAAGGTTTGGGTTTGGAGATAAATGATTATATCCCCGTACCATGGATCTACAGTACTGATAAGAAACAAAGATTCGTCCGCAACGGACTCCTCTGCCACAGTCTCCGTGTCAGCACTCGGGAAATCACACATCAATTCCGCAAAAACTAAGGATTTCTTAGAC